>PNEQ01104619.1:0-66007 GCA_003012365.1 Medauroidea extradentata
AAGCACTCTGGTATAAGTAAATATTTATTGTAGAACCTTAAAGGGCGCACGTAGGCAAACGTTTATTTATTTAGTTTTTGTTTTCCCCGTTTTGCCCCTATACCACTGTTAACGCCCATTCCTCCTCCCCAAAAATAAAGTTGTTTTTTTCTTTTTGCTGAAATCTGCGTGTGGGCACACGCACAAAAAATTTGCGAAAGTTTCATACTGATTATTTTATACCTCATTCTGCGTCTGTATCTCGTTTGCTTACCACCACCCCTGAACCAAATTTTTGTAGAAATGTCTGTGGGAGTACACTCAAACAAATCACCAAAGTTTAATCGGTTTCGCTACTTGAAAATGTAATCGTAGCAATGGGAGTAATAATCAGACCGTAAAGATTTTGCCCATCTCAAATTTTAATTTATGGGTCTAAAATAAAATGTATTTTATTAATTTTTCATCAGTACGTTTACAAAAAGTTCAATTTGCATTGACCTAATTATATTTTGTATTTTTTATCAAGTATCGCTAAGCTTGTAAATATTTTCGGTTTATATTTTCTTTAAAAAAATAGTTGACACATTATAAATTTAAACAAATATGCCGAAAGTCACCGTTTCAATAGCGTATAACGTACAAGCAATAATTAAAACATATGCGAATATTAACTTACGGCAAATGTATTACTTATTCTTAAATATGATGGTTTATCGCGAGAAAACTTGATTATTAGCTGGGATTCAACGCACGTTCAGCTTAACAAAAGTTTACTGTCGTTCGCTTGTACGTAGAGCTGGTAACCTATTTGACTATAAGCCAATATGAGTTCCACTATTGTAACATTTGATACCTATTATTGATCTGCAGGCAGCTACGTTGTGTCCGAGGTATATCCCCCAATCATTCATGTTGCAAGAAGCTATAGATTTTTCAAGGGTATGTTGACACAAACTATTTTCGCGGTATACCGTCATTAGAGACACTGGAAAATCGCGGGAATAGATGACTGTTTGCTAGGATCCAATAATATGAATATAACACTGAATGTATTGTATCAACATTGGCTATCATTAATTATTTGTAACATTTATTCTCTGTACTACAGGCCCAGTTAGAACTGCACAGTTTGGACACACAGCGTGTGTGGTTTGTCCCAAAACTGTTCACACGTGTCACGGTTAATGTAATACAGTTTATCGGATCCTATTTTAAACATTTTCGCGATTTTCCAGTGTCTCTAACCATCATCACTACTTATACTACGAAACTCGTTCTTCAGTTCTGAGTAAACATATGAAAATGTTGCGTTATTATTTGGCGATAGGCTGGAATCCAGTGGCCTATACTCATGCAAATATACTCTGCAACGTTATTGGTTCAGGGCCTAAGTATCTTTGTTTGGCAGCATTAACACGCTAGTGGGCATTTTACAGTTTACCTTATGCCTAGGGACCCTTGTTTTTCACGAAAATAATTTTGCCACAGTTTGTTTCAGTGTCTTACGTGCACATCTACCGTTCTGCTTCATGGTTATTGGCAGCATGTCTATGTGAAGAGCCATATCTCATTTGACTGAACTAATTACAATAACGTTCCTGCAACACCACACGTCTGTGATTTTCGATAGAATCCCAAGGCTCGTGACAGTTAAAATATCCAATCACTGATCACGAAGCAGAACTGCATATGTGCACCCAAGACACCGAAACAAAGTAAGGCAAAATTCTTTTCGCGAAATCAGGGGTCACTACTTATACCTAGAGGCTACCATGAACTTTTCGCAAAGTATTTTTGCCCCAGTTTGAATCAGTACCTCACGTGCACACCTGAAACTCTGCTTTGTGGTTACTGACAGAGTATTTTGCGCATGGTTGTTATTCATTAGACTGTGCCAATCAGTACACGGATAACTGCAACAGGAAGTTTTGACAGTGTTTTAACTAATAACCTGTCTCTGTTAATTGATGACTTCCAGAAATTTCCGTGCCTCGATAGCGAATAAATGACTGGGATAGATAACTTCCCTAACGTTTAAGGTAAACTAATCAGTAACCCTTCAATTGCTATAATTTAAATTCCATATTTTAAAACAAAATTAAGTGATTTCCTCCATCCGGTTTGAAATCAGTGGCGGCTCGCGGGTTGTTGCCAGGTAGGTCTGCAGATAGTCGGAACTGTACACTCTTGATGAACGCACCGTAGACCAACGACCATGAAATATTTGCCGGCTACTAGATCTGTTGTGACCACTCAGTAGTAAGAGGCACCTGCACATCAGCGTGTCAGTGGCTGTAGAGTCAACCATCGCATAACCATGTACAGCTCTTGGCAACTGCATCCCTACCTGGCAACAACCTACAAGCCGCTAATTTGAAATGAATGTCTAACAAGTTGTGTCCAAGAACATGTGTTCCGCCTTCATGATGAAGCGATTCTGAAAATGTCTAAAGGGTACGTCATGCATTTCGTTATCCCATTGCATTTTTACGACTAAGGACATGCAGCTGAACGGAATCTTCCTCACAACTCATGTCTTTTCAGCCTGTCTCCACCAATGAAAGTACATTACATTACGCACAAATTACTAATGTTGTTTCAAAATTTCAACGTAATGCATTTGTCACCTTTAGTGTTAGGGAATTTTTGTCCAGAAACATGTCTTACTACTAAGTGTAAATTTACAATTTTCATTCAATTTTGTCTCTAGTATAATAAGTGCAACAGGTCGTTCCTCGTCCTATAAACGACAGGTGCGTGAGCACTGTCTTAAAATCCGCAGGTAGGGCACTATGATGAACATACAACTACAAATCTACATGGTATTACCTGATAACTTAATGTTCTATGAGTATGACGTTATATCAACGTGAATCACAACCATCCCGAACTTCAGCGTTCCATCATCGACTTCCGTATAGGCCTACACTTAATTTATCAGTCGTTCAACATTCCGCCTTGACCATCTGTTTTGTCTGTGTCTTACTGTGACTTTACCTTACGGTTATTATGTAGACCTCGAAGTGACCTTGGAGTACTTCCCTAGACTTGCTAATTGATTTTATGTGCAGGTCTATTCGCAAAACTCCCTGAACGATAACATGTCAATAATTTTTACATCACTTACAGCATATGTTCCTCGTTTTATTCATAGTCAAAAATGTTTTCAGATATCACACGATAGTTTTAAATTCTCTAAATTATTGTCTTTAAAGTTTTTTTTTACATTGTCGTAGTTTTAATCTGTATTTATAACTGGTAGTACATTCTTACGCTGACGTCTGATTGTAACCAACTAAAATCTTTTTTAATAAAGTAGTTTCTTACGTGTGTTGTTAGAATACCTACTGTTTTAGAAACGCAATTCAAAGCAATATGAGGTAAGCACAGACTCTTCGGTCCATCCCTCTCTCTCTCTCTCATACTATTTCTGCTAACAAGTGCACGCGATTATGAGAGAGACAGAGATAGGAAGGGAAACAGGGAGAGGGAGAGACAAAATGAGAATATTCAAACACACGTTTCAGTATCACGATATTACAATTTCGCTCTCTACTGACTAACATATAAACGATTACCATAAGCCGTTATATTGCATCACAAATGTTATATTTTTTAATACACTAAAAATCCCAGCTCTTACGAATAACTCTAGCTAGAAAATCTAATAGAATTATGTAAGATTCAGTGCAAACCGCTTCAAAACTGATCTGAGCACTCATTCACGTAATTCGTTCATTAAGGGACACAGAAGGAATTAGCAAGGGCATGTTTGTGTTAGACGTGAAGGAAGACATTTCCTTAAGTGTATACTCTTAAAGGATCTCTTGCTTAGTAAACTTAATTGAAATATATAGTAGTTTTCAGCATATTTTAAGAATGCTGAATAATTTACTCAACACGCTGCAATCAAAATTGTAGGTTTGATTTACTGGAAACACGTCACAACAGCGTCAACAAAATTCAACATTTTGTTACATGATCATTTCACCAAATCCAAAACGCTTTATTACTTTGTATGTATTAATATTTTCATAGTTCCTAATAAAAATGGGCTGCGGTGGCCAAATGGTCAGACCATTCGCCTCTCACCAAGGCTATCCTAGTTTCGATTCCCAACGGGGTCGGTACCCAGATTTCATGCCGGACGATGTTGCTGGTCGGCAGTTTTTCTAGGAGATTTCACGTCCCCCACCCCTTTTTCATTCCGGCGCTGCTCCACACTTACCTCATGTCACCCCTCACACATATCCAAAGACCTCGATGTTGAGCGCTGACCAAAATCTCTAACTCACCCCCTAATAAAAATACATATTGAAGAATGTTCACAATTTTGAATTTACATTCGTATGGAATGAAAATGGTATAGTAATAGAGTGTCGTAAGAAAATTTCCGTCTTGATTTTTTAATCTGATAAAAACGGTAAAATAATACGAACGTTTATTTTTAGCTGTTTGACTGTTAATGCGTTGTATGCAATTTTATGATTAGAGTTTGTTAACTTTTCCCCAGCTGCCAAAATTTAGATGAATTTCGGAGCATCACAGGCACAGCTTTGGGCAACGTAGCAGCTTATCAAGGTCAGCGAGCTCATAAAATTAATATTCAAGCTCTCATTTTCAACTTAATTACTTTCCGTGAAACGTATTAGCTTGTATTAAATATCATTATAGTTCTCGAAGTAACAAGTTATTATGGATTTTTATTTATAAATGTATATACAGGATGTTATAACACTCGTACACCTTGTAGTAAATTTTATTGCTCATTACATACACATTACCTTCAAAGACGTTTGTACAGTAGCTTGATATCTTGCAACACTGCGGCAATATTACGTTAACATCGCTTAAGTTTTGCGAGACTGTTCTGATTTAATAAACAAATAGTTATCGTAATTTTTTCTTTGCGTTTAAAAAGAACAGTATTCGTGCAGCGAAACTTAGGCTATACTTATTTAGTAAATATTGTAATTTTGTAAATTAGTAACTCAATTCAACATATTTTTTAGAGAGATAACTTTAATTGCATAAGGAGGAAAGAAGTTGCCAGCATAACTGATAAGCTTACTTTCGTCAAAAAAAAATGTGCAAATTAACCGTGAAGTTAAAATCGTTTATGTACGTAAAGAAATATACAAAATATTTATCAGATTACTAAGAAATATAGGTGTACTAAGTTTGATTAAAATGGAAAAAGAATTTTCGGAGATGTCTCTCTGTCATAAAACTAAAACATGGCTACAGTTTTCAAAATATTACCAAACTGTGAACGAAATACACATAATTCCAATCAACTAAGTAGAATATGCGTACAGAGATTAATGACATCGCAAAAATATTTCCTTAAATATGTTATATTATGGAAAAATATGAAATTGTCTCCTTTATGAAAACATGAAAACTTGATAAAAGTAAAAATAATATACAAAAGTCAAATCAGCTTTATAAGCAATACATATGAGCGAAGTTTGATAAAATTCCTAAAGAAATTTTAACAGATATGTCATAATATGCTCGAATTATAGACATTACTACCATTATGAAATGAACGAAATATACAAACGTCAAGTCAACATTGTATGAAGTATAATGTGCACCAATTGTGATGAAATTGTGGATAACGTTTCCTAATATATGTAATACTATGCTGAAAAAAACTTTAAAAAAGGCCACTATTTTGAAAATAAAATCACAAGATGAACTAAATACACGAAAGGCAAGTCAGTTTTGTACGTAATGTACATGCACCAAGTTTAATTAAATTCTGAAAAAATTTTCCTAAGATAAGTAATACTATGCTACAATTTTTTTAATGGCCGCGATATTGAAAATATAATTACAGGATGGACAAAAAACACAAATTAAAATCAACTTTAAATATAGTACATGTGTGCCAAGATTGGTGAAATTCTGAAAAACATATCCTTAGCTATGCAATACTGTAATAATAATAAAAATTGCCTCCATTTTGAAAATATTAATACACACTGAATGAAATACACAATGATCAAGTCAGCTTCGCATGTAGTACATCTGTTCCAGGTTTAAAAAAAACCTTAAGAAATTGTTTCCTAAGATATGTAATACCATGTTACAAAAATAAAAATGGCTGCCATTTTGAAATACAAACGCAGAATAAACGAAATACACAAAAGTAAGGTCTGCTTGTATTTAGTATATGTGTATCACGGTTGGTGAAATTCTGAGAAATGTTTCCTAAGGTATTTAATACTATGCTTAAAATATAAGAATGGAGCTATTTTCACAATATGGCCACAGGATAAACGAAACATACATAATCCAAGTCAGTTTTGTATGTATTGTTTGTGTACCAAGTTTGTTGAAAATCTGAGAATTATTCTCTAAGATATGCAATACTATGCTAAAATAAATATGTAAGAGGCCACAATTTTCAATATATGAATCCAGGATGAATGACATACACAAATGTTGTCACAACTTTGTGTGTAGTACTAGTTTACCAAGTTTGATGAAATTTTTTTGTAATACGGTTCGTTAGATATTTAGCTTGATCGAAAAATGTTAAAATTGCTGCCTTTTTGAAGATATGAAAAGGGTGTAAGCGAAGTATATAAAAGTCAAGTCAGGTTACGAACAATTATACTTCTATATGTTTACAAAGTTTGATGAAATTCGGTCTACTGGTTCAAATTTTTTTTGTGGTGGGGGAGGGAGGTGATACGTGGTGTTGGATACACACTCGGATTGGACACACAAACCAACAGACACACACACACAGACACACAGACAGGAAGGTGATCTCATAAGCTTACTTTTTCCTTCGGAAAGTAGGCTTAAAAGAGTTAAATAGAATCGACAAGTGTTTCGTCAGCTAATATTTTATTAGACGGAAAAACTTTGTATTGCTTTGTATTTTGCTTTGACAACGCGTGATGTTGATATTTCAATGTCTTTGTCAAAGTAAAATGTTACAATATTTAATGTTCATGGAAGATTAACGTTCCATTTACAACACTACGCACTGGAATGTCTTTATTTAAAAGTCTTCTACGTTTGTTTAATTTTAAATCAGACACATTTCCATAATAAGTGCCGTGTATCTTTATACATATTTGCATGCGATTCTGATTAGCTACCTGCACATTCATATGTACAAGCATTTACGTTATCTTCTTTTATTCTCGGCTTGTGTACATAGTCTCAATGATTACTTTTCACTGCCAACTTCTTACTAAATTTGACTGATATTCCTTCATCTGCACAGATTACCTCTTGAGTTTCGAATTAATACAGCCAAATTAACTTTGCGTAAAATTACTTAAATACTCAAATATGTTTACTGTTTATTTTGTGATTATTATTTATCTATCTACAACTTCGTGAATAGTAGGTAAAGCACCAAATTTTTTTCTGCAAATTTGTTCTCTTTGTTCCTCAATAACAAACTGATGGCATCAACAAAAGCTGAACGTATGAACAGCCCAATGTTGCAGATATATGTTATCCCAACGCTGATATATTACGTGGAACGTGCTTAATACGTGTTGAAATAAATGTGCTAAGTTAATACTATGTTTTAAGGCCTAGACAAAGTTCAATGAAGATGTGATGTTGGGTTACACAATAATGGTACACCTTAAGAATAGTTACAGTATTAATAACCCTTGGTTTTCCACCAGAATTTAATCATATAACAATCAACTAAACTATATTAATAACGTTGTATTACACGTGTTATGTAAATAACAATGAGGCGTGTTTGTATACGTAAAAAAATTATATATTTATTTATTTAATGCTGTCGTAACGCAAACATATTCAAGTTGTAACAATATGTTTGCCAACTGGTAACCAGCAGCCAACTTGCTTAATTAAAGTTCAAATATAATCTACGTATGTATTTTATATAATTGTATGTTTAAGTGTTTGTGTAGTAACATAAACTATTACTTTTTTCCTTCTAAAAAGGTCATGTACGAAAATAATTACTTTTTCCAGCTTATTATGTAGATCCTACTGCAGTACGAGATTTTAATTGTGATTTTTCGCAGTCAACTTATATTCGAAACTGCATGACAAGAAAGAAAAAATCTTCATACAGTTTTGGCAAATTAAGTTTACCTTAGCAGTCCCTCTAAAGCTTTGGTTTTCTGTGGCCAGAGCTGCTTAAAACAACTTTAATTCGCTGCTTAGAGGTACCCTGGTAGTGAAATGTACTTGCTTAAAAATTTGTCGGACCACAAATATAGATTAATATTCTTGCAACAACAAATTAACAAAGATTTTGGTGCAGGCCTAGCTCACTTAACGTAAAATTTTAACAAGAAGTTACAAGCGTGTCTGATAAGCATAATTTCCTCAAAGTGGGTGCAAATGAACCCTGAAGGGCAAAATCGTTTACGTACGTCTAGGAATATTGAATAATAATATTAATTAAGGCATATGAGAAACGAAATATACAAAAAAATTAAGCTTACTGAGCAATATACCCTTACCCAATTTGATTAAACGAAGAACAAAGTCTCTGAGATGTCTATATAAACATAAAAAATTGCCGCAGATTTCAAAATATTTTCAATGGATGAACGAAATACACAAAGGTCCAGTCAACTAACTAACTAAATATACGTGCAGAAATTTATGAAATTCGAAAATGTATCTCCCCAAATATATCTTATTACGCAAAAATATGTCATGGTTGCCATTATAAAAAAAGTATACACGTGATAACGAAATACAGAAAAGTCAAGTAAGCTTTGTATGTAGTATTTGTGTACAAAGATGATGAAATTTAGAAAACAATCTTCCTAAGATATGATATACTATGCTAAAAATTATAAAATGGTCTCTATTTAAAAAAAAATGAGCCCAAGATACACTAAATACACAGAAATAATGTTATAGGACGTTCACGATAAAGTGAGCACTGCGTAAAGTTTTCTTCCGGCCATTTTGCAGCCATCCTTACTATTCTTAATATAAAAACATCCATGTAACTAAATACCAGTGTAAACGTTTCAACACTCTCAAAAGTTAACATTTCTGGGCCCATGTAAAACATATTTTTAATTAATTACAAGTTCTACTGAGTGCTCAGTTTATAGTGAACAGCCTATAGCTGTGTATGTAGTGTATATGTACTAAGTTTGGTGAAATTCTGAAAACTATTTCCTAGATATGTAATATAATGCTAAAAATATAAAAAACGCCGCCATTTTGAAAATACGAACACATGATGGTAGAAATACACTAAAGTTAAATCAGCTTTGTGTGTAGTATATGTGCACCAAGTTTGATGAAATTCTTAATTACTTATCCTAACATATGTAATACTATGCTAAAAATATAAAAATGGCTGCTATTTTTAAATATAAAGAAAGGATGAACGAAATACAGAAAAGTCAATTCCGTTTTGTATGTAGTATATGTATGTATCAAGTTTAGTGTAATTCTGAAAAATACTTCCTAAGACATGTAATACTACGATAAAAATTAAAATATGGCTACTGTTTTGAAAATATTAACAAATTTAATTTATTTAATACACTATAGTCAAGTTAACTTTGTGTGTAGTACATGTGTACCAAGTTTGATGAAATTGTGAAAAATATTTCCCAAGATATGTATACAATGATGAAAATATAGAAATGGCCGCCATTTTGAAAACATAAACACAGGATGAAAGTAGTACATGAATGTTATGTAAGCTTTGTATTTTGTATTTGGGTACCAAGTTTGAGGAAGTTCTGAATAATACGTATTATGATTTGTTGTAATATGCTAAAAATATATAAATGGCCGCAATTTTGAAAATATTTACTCAGGAAGAAAGAAATACACAAAAATCAAGTCAGTTTTGTATTTAGTATTTGTGTACCAAGTTTGATGAAATTCTGACAAATACTTCCTAAGATATGTTAAACTATGCTAAAATATAAATAATGGCCGCCGTTTTGAAAATATGTACATAGGATGAATGAAATACACTGAAATGAAATTAGCTATGTATGCAGTATATGTGCACCAAGTTTGATGAAATCTGACAGTTATATCCTAAGATATGATATGTTGTGCTAAAAATATAAAAATGGTCGCCATTTCGAAATTATAAACACAGGATGAACGAAACACACAAATTCAATTAAGCTTTGTATGTAATATATGTGTACCAAGTTTAATGATTTTCTAATACATAGTTCCTTAGAAATATAGCTTGATCTAAAAAGGTTAAGATGGCTGACATTTTGAAAATTTGAAAAGGACGTAAACGAAATATTTGAAAGTCAAGTCAGGTTGCTACGTTTTATGTGTATACAAAGATTGATGATATTCGGTCCTCTGATTCAAAAGTTTTTGGGAACACACACACACGCCGACACAGAGACATACAACACACTTACAGACACACAGACAGAAAAGAGATCTCATAATTCTACTTTTTCCTTCGGAAAGTAGGCTAAAAATAATGTAGACTATGGTTTTAAATCTTTAAGTAGAAGATAGTAAAGTGTTTTTATTATAAATTAAATTGCGTATGATTACCAACAACAGTAAAGTAATGCACATCAGTCATGTTAAAAAAAAAAAAAAAAAAAAAAAAAAAACAAGTAAATTCAGTTGTTCTCAGCATTTGATCACTACATATGATTTGTATATTTTGTGAGAAAAAACTGCCACCAAGGTGTTGTGCGTATAACCGAAAACAAGTCATGAAACACTGTTGCCCAAAATATGTGTATATGTTGCTGCGAGTAGCTGATAAGGATTCTCTGGCCACTGCTGGCATATTAGTTTGTTAATGAAATCACAAAATCTTAATATACAGTTTCAAATTTTCTTTAATTGCAAACCTAGTAAATGTAAATATGGTTTTTTGACAATTTTACTGGCGATGTTACATTTATCAAGTAATATTAAGACAGTCGGTCTAATTAAAAACCTTACATATTTTAATTAGTGACTACCTTTGCAAATCAAACGATATTTATGAACATGATCACAAAATCTGAATTCTTTCTGTCGATGAATGGAGAATTATTTTCAAAGATCACTGTAAGTTTTTTTTTTTTATTATTATTTCCCTGAAATGCTGAGAAGAAATTATAAACGACGGTAACACTCAAAATGCAGTTTTGTATTCTCTGCCTCAATTCTGGGATAAGCAAACCATTGAAAGATGTCCGTTACGATGTTTCAAAAAGGTTCACTGAGAATGGCATTTTTCAAGTGTTGCTGATTTGTTATATGAAGCCTTCATAAGAATGCAAAGGAATGTTAATGAAGGCTTAGTTCTCACATCAATTCAGAAAAGAGCTCGTAACAGAATATATATTTTCATCAAATACAGCTTAGAATCATCCCAATGAAACTAGCTTTAAATTAAAAAAAAAAACACTGACATCGGTCAATCCGGTGTGGAGCTATGAAGCCATACACTGACAGACATAGCCGTCAATCGCATAACACCCCCTTTTTTACGCCGGGGTTTAAAAATGGCTTGTTTCACAGCAACTTATTGCAAACCACATTTCATGCTACAGTTTCTTCTAGTTGGTCCCGGAAATCGCCTGTGTATCGGAGAAAGAGCTGTCAGAAAATAGCTTCGTCCTCGGGAATGTTAGCACATCTTCAAGGCGATGCAGCCGGCGTGAAGCTTGTGTCATCAGTTGACATAGGTACGCCTATTATCACCTCTGCGTGCGTACAGGCTCGCGAGTCAGTGAGGCAACTGGCTGATGTTGTCGCTGGCATGTGCTAATTGTGAGGGACGTTCCTGGTCTGCAAACACAGCGGCAGAGGCGAGAGAATCTTCCTCTCCCCTTCAACCACCCCACTCCTACATCACAGGGACGACTATATATATCTCGAGTGTGCCCCTAGTGCAGCACAAGTCTCCATCTTGACGATAACACCGCAGCATCCGCCGTCGAACATGATTAAGATCGTAAGTAGCCTCTCATGTTCTGTGTGCAACACTATACCAACTTTATGCATCCGCTCGTTTTCTGTGTACACAGCTGTGCAGCGTTCGTTCTTGCAGCTCCACTAGAGTCTCTGTAACATTTAAGGGTACAAAATTATTGAGACTGTAGAGGATATCAAACGGAGTGCTCAGGAACGGGGAAGAATTGTTCGTAAATGCATATTCCATGCGCCACGAGGCCTTGAATGAGTAAGTTCGTGTGCGGGACGTGCATATAAAATGCGGCTATATTTTATGTGTTGGTATCATCCATGCACAAACACTTGTGGTAGCTACTTTGAAATATTGCTGTAAGATGTACGAACGAGCTTTAATTCGAAACGTTTTTTTTATGGAAACTAATATGAAATTTTTGCTATTTGTTCCTATATTCAAATACTTTTTTAGAGTAGTCTGCCTTTCGCATGGTTATGAAATTGCTGTTCAAGTTGTTTAATTTTCTTAAAACCATGAACGTATATTAAGAAACTTTTTATTTCCCAGTTGGAGATTAAATCTTCTATCTCGGCCTATACTTGGATATCTTCAACCCAAATAATAATCAAACTAATTTTGAGCAACAAATTTTTAATCCGGGATATTTAAGGTAGACGTATAGGATGTAAAGATTATTTTTATAGTTTTTTACTACGGAATTATTGTTAGAAACTAAAATTTTAAAAGAAACGAGATAACATCAGTAAGACTGGTACGAAGCTTAGTATTTGCAGTAGACTAGAATTTGTATTTGGTCAGTAGTACATATATATCGCTGGAGTTCCCTTAGTCGTAGGACATACAATCGACGTCTAATCTGGCGGTCCCATTAACGCATATTATTTTGAGCCAAGAACCAGATTAAATATATTTTTGACTTTTGAGCTCAGCTTCAGTGAAAGTCACCACGCAGTCAGTAGCGCTGAGAACGTAAAAACAAAAATTATTGCCAATCTTTAGCATGACTTCGATAGTCACTAATGTGTTTAATTTTTTTCTCTTTTTTTACTAGTGCGACATCACAAGTTATTTATTTGAAACTTATAAAACTATTAGGTACGTAATTATGCCCAATCTAAAACGGGTCTTTACGATCATTTACGAGACGTTTTTTTATAGTTATTATTATTTACAAACTAATCACATATTACTTATTACAGTGTTTAACGGCCTACTTCTTTATCATATTTGTTTCCGTTCGCTATAATTGGTATTTTAAAATTCAGCATTACGTGCGTACAAGTACTTAGAAAATTTTCCCAAAGTGATAAATACATTGTTTACTTCTATTGTGACAGTCTACACATCTTGGCTTAATACATTTTCCTTGTTCCTGCGGCTTTCAAAGTACTTGTAGATTTCACTGCGGGGATATTATTGTGAACCTAATTATAGGAACACCTAATAATAAACTACTATTTAATACAGTGAAATTGTATTTGAAAGAATTTACACACTGAAGCAATCTTTGATATTTACCCAGGTCCCAGGTTTAACAGTTTTACGAAGGCCTATTACAATAATTTATGTACACGTTCTTCAATGTAGGGAATTACCAAAAAATTTTTTCACCAAACGTTTTTAAATCCACGTTCGATTTTTTGTTTGTTTTCTAAACTCTGGCGTGACAAAGAATAACAAATATAACAATTTGACATATTTGCCTAGTTTAGCTACGTTGTTACGTTATGTTACAAATAAAAATACTATAGAAAAAAAGGTGTACATCGGGATATTTAAATATATTGCAATGTTCTCTTAATAGTAACAAGTCACCAATAGAAAATAAATATACTGTCAACTTATTTAAAATATACTTAATTATATATTTTTTAACGTTAGTTTCTTTTGTTGTGACTCACCAAGCGTACAAACGATAAAATATTTATGTTAAATGTTGAGTGCTATTCTTATAGAGGAGATGAGGCAGGCAAAAATTTAACAGAGTCGGCCTTTACTGCACGCTTTTATTTTAACTAGGAAAACAACCGTAGTAGATATACAGGATGTTGCCAATTTGCATGTTAATATTTGGGTGAAACAATCCTCACATACAGAGGAACAAAGGTTCGAAACCATATAGGTTCTGCACTATTGTTCACAGTACACGATGTGTAGTGCCCAGCGTGCGGGCAGGATCGTGTAATCGTGGAATGTAAGAGAAGGTATTATTAGAAACTAGATACCAGACGTGTCGTATTTAATTGGGCGGTGGGCACTATCTGATGTCGCATTCTACAGTGACATGATCCAACACACCCGCCACTCTCTGTAAGTCAGGAGACCTGTAGTTCAGTAGGCCATAACGGCATGTTGTTTGATCTATGATCATGTAGCATTTTTTTTGTCTCTCTACATGTGAAGATTGTTTCCCTACAGTACTGGAATTCAATTCTGCAACACCCTGTATGTTGTAACTAAGAAAATTGTTCTTAGCTGCACTACAACACTAAATATATATTTTGTATCTCGCAAATAAACACATTAGAAACGGAACTGACAAAATAAATTGTTGTACAGGTAGAATTGTTTTTCTTGCTATGGCAAAAATAAAAATGTTACTCAATGACTTATTGGCTCACAAATATTCATACAAATTATCTACAGTCAGTTTCTGGAAAACGTCTATAAACACGGTAATTTCTGGGAACAATAGTTTCACCAGTAAGCACCACAGCAATAAACAAAGTGTGTACGAAGGAAGTTTGAACCGTCTTCAAATTGGAGCTATGTGTTAACGAAATGATCAGAGAGCCCGATCAACTATAGTAATTTACAATTGGTACATTGAAATTTTGTTTCGGTATGTAACAAATGCTGCTAAATCATAATTACGGACTGTTCTAATTGATCAGTAATAAATTACCAAGCATTGAACTACACTAAGTTCACAGCGAGCGAGGTGTCGCAACGGTAGCACGTTGGACTAACATCCGAAAAGAACCGGGTTCGATTCCCGGCTCCGGATTTTCTTATTTCGGTTTCCCTTTGTTTCCCAAAATCGCTCTAAACGAATCCTTAGACGATTCGTTAAATCTGGGGGCTGATTAAATATCACTGTTTATGGGTGCAACGCAAAATTTGCATCTGCGTTGCATCTGGTTGCGCTGCTTTGGAATTAATTACTATAGTACATGCAATAGTAGACCCGTTGAACTTGCTCTGCGCTCGCGTTCCGCTGCGTCGGTGTAAACAGCAGGTACTGATATTTAATCGAGGCCCTGACTGTGGTCGTTTCCTTTCTTAGTGGCTGTCCTCGGTTAGATGAGTTCGTTTGTTAAAAGAAAACTAGTAAATTTAGAACCAACCAAAAAGCCGGCTCGTCACATCATTATACGTGAATCGTGTGGACTTAGTTAATCACATAACAATAGCTTGTTTTGTCTTTTATAATATAGTATTTTTATCATTTATTTTTTGTGTGAAAATATTTGTTTGGTGGGTTTTCCCGGTTATTTACCGCCTCCCCTATCCTTCTGCTGCGTATTATTATTATTATTATTTTTTTTTTTTTTTAACTGAGGGACCCAAGTAACTTCCATAGACATTGCACTATTAAGAATATAATCTACTTTTTTTTTCTTTTTAATGTGAAACTGAATTAATAAAACAACTTTCAATGTAATTAAAATTTTGTTTACGGTGTTACATATTTTAACACATCTTTTTGATACAATAACGTTGTTATTCTGATGATTACTTTGGCCGTGTCCGAACTAGCCTACATATGTACTGTTTCTACATGAAAATAACACACACAATTAATTTACGGATAAGAGAAAATTTCGTTGTCCACCTTTTTAGGCAAATATCCTCCGTTAGCAAAGTGAATGTCTTCGGTTTTTACTCTCAGTGTCTGGTAACGCTAAGCAGAAGCCATGAATAATTTGGTGTAAGATCTTGAATCAATTCTTCATTACTAGATAGGTTACTAGTGACCTCTCTGTCGGCGAGAAGTAAAGCCCACTTGAACTCGACTGCGGTGTTGCCAGGTGACAAGTATGTGGGTCCACAGGTGCTGTGCTCTTGGCTGGTGGCCGTCGTCTGCAGCGCACCAGCAAGTCCTGATGGCTCCACTTCCACGCCCGTGCCCATCGTCTCCCAGTCGAATGTCGTTAACGGCGACGGCTCCTTCCAGAACAGGTGAGTTGCTGGAGAGTAGAGTATACATCAATGGTTAGGTGTATACTGATGCTATAGTCCGCACAGTGTAAGTTTGCTAGTTTATGACATTTTCTTCTGAGGAAAGTGTATTTCTACTGTGGCATATCTCTTCTGAGAAGAATGTCTTTAAACACTATTGCAGAGGCCATGTTTTTCATAAAGTCAGTATAGTTAGCGGTCCACGCAATGAAGCCACTTCTTAGATGAGAAATTACAAAATCAGGCGAACTTATGTTGTACGGACTGCTAGAATAATAGTTCATGGAGTTTCACAGAATAACATTGACTAACATTTACAAACTATAGGTGTAATACATGAGTTAAAATGGAACATATTATATTAAGATATCCATGTCCGGAAATGCCTCTTTAGACCCAAGAATGGCGATTTCTAAGCGAGGTTTTACCAGACCTGTTGGAAGACGTCAGTCTGTACATTTGAGCGACTGTATTGTACCAGTGTGATGGAGCCCCAGCGCACTACGGTCTCCGTATACGTGACTACCTAAACACTGAACACTGTTTTTGGACAGCATTGGATAGGAAGAGGTCACATTTTCTGGCCACCACATTCCCCGACTTAACGTACTTTTACTTCTACCTTTGAGGTCACGTGAAAACACATGTGTACGTCACTCCTGTACATACCAGGGATTAACTGAATGTCAGGATACATGCTGCAGTTCAGACCATTAAAAGCACGCCTACTATCGCCGACGGCGTGCGACACAACATGTTGCTGCACTGCACTGCGTGTATCGCACGCGGTGGTGGGCGACTTGAGCTGCAGAAGTAACGCTTTACAAAATAAACCTAATTGCAAACACTGATACACACACACATTTGTTTAAACCTGACGTCACCTTTCTTGGCAGGTTGCCTACTACTCATGTTCATTTGTATCGCCGTTTTTAGTTATAAGGAGGCATTTCCAGACATGGATACCATATGTATATTCCATGTTACCTCATCTACAATCCATATCAATTTGTGACTCTTACTCAATATTATCCTCTATTTACGACAATATTTAAGACAAATTGACTTAAACATAATTCTACCTATGTAATATTTTAGCTGCTGATATGAAGGTGTGTGAAATATTGCGTATATATTACTGTTATACTGGAATGGTACTTTGTAGAGTTATAAATTCTATGCATGCATCTGTGCTAGAATGTACTTGTAAAATTTTCCAACTAATTATTTTATATTCTGTGGAATTCTGGTCAAAAAAAAGAACACGAAAAGAAGTCAAATTTTCATACAAAGTGAAAGTTAATTTGGTTGTCTATTTTTTTGTAAAATAAGCTGCCGAAGTCACGATTTTGACGTTTGAGTGTAGTCCTTGTAGGAAAATCTAATGATCTTATCGAACTGAAAATCTGAAGACAGTGGAACATTAGTTTCCAAAGTTTAAAGACACAGCCAACTCAGTAACCGAAAGTTCTGTGCTATTAAACACACGCATTTATTTCCAAATTTTAAATAAATTTTACACTTACACTATTAATACGCGAAATTATTTAACGTAGAAAAACAGTATGTATGTCTTAGAATAGCTAAGGGAGCTTCAATACTTATATCATAGTTCCGTTAATATGTTAAAATTTTTATAGCTAAACGAAAACGTCAAAATGTCATTATGACGACTAATCCTACATGAAATTACGTAACCAGAAATGCTTGTTTTGTGGAAATTGTACTTTTTATAATACTTAGTAATAGATTCGAATTCCACATAAATGTAAACTAATGAGCTGGAAGGTAACGAGTGCCATAAATTTCATCACATCCCATTATTTTAATACAAGAACATATTATTTATTATGTGTTTTTTAATGTAAGAGAAGACAAGATTTCCCTTGGTGGTATGATAAATGCTTGAACTATTTAATTAATAAGGCATACCACATTTACGAAACTGGATCTTGCATGAAACTGGAACTTGCTATAAATTCTGGGCTAGCCGCTTCCATTATTAGGTGTTTTACACTTTTAGTTATTTAAAGAATTTTCATTTGCAGCTTTTTAGTGAAACTTTGTAGACCAGGAAAGGCTAAGAGGAGTAAGTACGTAATCTAAATGATTAAAATAGATACAGGTCTCCTTTATGTGTACTCATATTTAAAAACGTTCACTTCAGAAACTTTTCACATCGCTCGTGCGAAGTGCCAATCTTGCACTAAATCTTGTAAGTGAAATTCCGGTGTAATATCGGGAGAGAGATCATAGATGAGGACATAGAACATGGCCTTATTTTCTGACAGCAAGTGCTCTGGCACTTGCATGAAACAAAGACTTTATTGGTTGGTCTGTCTGGTCATGTCACCAGTTGTACTTCACTGTAGAGATAGGAATAAAATAGTTATACACAATCATAGAGAAACTTATAATAAATTGACTACAGTTTCCAATAAAATTGATCATGATGGGAAGCGTAACATTGTATTCTGGATATTTTAAGTTCAGAGGTGTTATATTCATTTGGCTTGTAAAACTGCAGTAGTTAAATTTAGTAAAAATTGCTTTCATGTAACTCTTGCGCTAATTTGAAAAGCTTTCATTTCCGATAAGTTATATCAGAACTATAAAATTAAACGGAAAATAAAATTCAATGGAAAAATGTCAAAAAGTCCCCAAGATTGCGGTTAAAGTTCAACTTTAATCAAACATATGTGTAGCGTTACAAGCCGAGTGTAATATCTGACGAATACATGTGATGGTAGTTATTCATGCATTATTTTTAAATTATGAATACATTATCATTTTTTTTCAGAGTCATGAGGCAATGCGTATAAAAATTGGTGACTAATACCGGAGTAATTTATTTAGATAATAAGGAAAAAACATTTCCAAGTTCAATATCCTGCACGATAGAATCCACTGTTCTGCGAATAATCAAGACCCCTGCTATTTGTCCATTAGCTGCTGCTATTCACTGAAAAACACACAACAATTAACATGAACAAACAGACTTGGATTGAGTGTGTGTGTATATATATATATATATATATATATATATATATATATATATATATATATATATATATATATATATATATAACAATGAATTTTAATTTGCAGGTTTTTGAACCCGAGAATACTTCCTTGTTTTTATTTACTAATGTAAATTTCTACAAGCTTGGATGCGACCTCTGCTTAACTGTACGTGTCACTAAACATGCTGATTTTTTTCTTAATTTCTTCCTGATTTAAAAACCAAATAAGAATATTTTTAATGTTTCAATACGGACTTAGTGAATTCTCATATATTTTCAATCCGCACATTGTATTCTAAATATTTAAATTTAAGTATGGAGTCAGAGATTTTGGTCAACGTATAACACCGAGGTCTTTAGCGCTGGTGATGGGTGGAATGGGATGAGTATAGAGCGGACAGCAGGCGGAGGAAACGGAAGATCCACTAGAAAGCCCGCTTGTGGCATCGTCCGGCACGATTCCCACATGCGAAAATCTGGAGACCGACCCCGCCGTGAGTCGAACCCGAATCGCTTTTGTGGGAGGCGAATGGTCTGACCATTCGGCCACCGCGGCCCTTTAAAGTATGGAGTTATTAAGCTAATTTAAATTTTAAGAAAGTAATTAATCTCTCACTATATAGAAAAGACAAAATTACTCCTAGTGCCAATTTATTCTAATAATTCGCGCCTAATCTTAAATGTAGTGCTTCTGTTAAGAGACACTGCTGGTATTTCGTCACAACCAAAATGTTTTATACGTGGGGACCTGAAATATTCGCTTTTTGGTTTGGGTATACACTATAATTAAAATAAATGTCAGATGGAGTCACTGTTGCAATTGGCCCTTGACTCATTTGGCACCTCCAGGGAGGATCCTAAGCCTATAGTATACAAGCAACTAAAAGCAGACTCACTTACTGTGTCAGTGAACAACCAATGTGCAGCAGTACACGGAGATTCTAGGATTAGAAGCCATCCTACAGGTCAATAAGCTCACAAATTTATCGATTTGTGATTATACGAAAATTACACCAGCAACCCAACCTCTTTAAGTTTACGAAAAGAACACACACTTCAAACTGTGTCACTATAGTTTTAAAAATTTTGCATGTTTATTAGATACACAATTTCGGGCCTCTCGAAATTGCCAAAAAAAATGGCTCTTTCAAACTGCCGTATCTCGTAAAATAACAACCAAATCCGAAAAACACAACTATAGAACCAAGCATTAGACTTTGGACTGTGTTGTCCACAAATAAAATAATGTGGTAATCGCTTAAAGTCCCGTAGAAAAAGGATAATAGAGAGCACCACAATCTAGCCGAGTTGCTTGCGCGGAGAGGCGATAATACATTACATGCGTCAGTCAACGGCAACCGTACCGCTGCTGCCTCACATACACACAAACGCAACCTATCTAGGGAGGCCCCTTAAGAGGGCGTGGTACACAATTCACGCTTAACTTATTAATCTATAACTGTAGGTTTCTTGAAGCCAATTTGCGAAAGTTAAACAATGGCAATCCTAGACAATAGTTTTAGCCAACGTTTTAAACAAAATTGTTTCCAGTGTTACGAACTTCTGAGGCACAATCTCTGACGCCGGAACCTCGTGCATTTAACAGCGGCGCAAGAGATCACGCGTAACGAATTAGTAATTCTGGATAAATATTTACTCATAAAGTTGTCAAATACCATTATCTAGGATTGTCATTGAGTATTTTATCCATATTGGCTTCGAAAAAAGCGTAGAAATCAATATATGTTTTCAGCGTTTATTTATCTACCACGCACTCTTAACACTTGTTACTGGTTGTATATGCGCAGCTATGAGAGCGGTGACGGCACCAAGGTGGAGGCATCTGGACAACTGAAGACTGTCGGCCCCAACGGAGAAGCGGGCGAGGCCATCCAAGGCTCTTACACCTTCTTCATCGACGGCGTGCAGTACAGCCTGACGTACAGCGCTGACGAGAACGGCTTCCAGCCTCAGGCCGACTACATCCCCACCACGCCGCCAGTGCCAGAGAAGATCCTCGAGGCAATCGCCTACAACGCCGCACATCCCGAAGAGGACACCCCTGCGCCGCAGACCAAGTGATCGTATACCCGTTCAAAAAAGAAGGGTGCCCAACACACAGAGTAAATACAGGGTAGAGTGACCGACACTTTGCGCTAACGTTATTGAAGATAACAAACTTACTTACAGACAACGTTGACAGGGGATAATTTCCTGGGAAGGGGTTCAATTAAAGCCATGCTAAGTAGTTTTTGTTTCACATTGCTGTAACACAAGCAACATTTTTCACCGAAATGTTTTGACAAAATTTTAAGACTAAAAGCTGTATTGGGAAGCAAATTCTGTGTAGGGGTTTTCAAATATAATACAATATTAGTTCCCAAAAAATTACGTTTCTATATTTTGTCTTATTTTCATTAAAAAATTCGAAAACATTGAATGGCAAAACATTAACAACTATGACGTTTACTGCCACCAATAAATAGGTACAAATTATGATGTATATGTGGCAGAACACTTTAGGGATTCTTGATATGAAAAATATATTGCTTTAAAAAGATTTTCAAAATCACTGTTAACCTATTATGCGTGGTCTGGAGAGAACTTCGGGTGCTAAATCGAATACTGCTAAAAAAAAAATTAAGTTCTCTTCATGAGCGCCAGAATAAATTTCACCTTTAAACAATGCCAGTAAAACTAGCGGCAGAAATTATAACACTGAACTTCCTACTCTCTAGTAGCCAATTAATTTTTGCTGCGAACATCTCAAAATGTTAGGAAGCGAATCCTGAAAAAAAATTTGTTGTTGGCAAATCATTGGTTGTGCCCAATAATTTCGTGCATTCACAGTGGTCTAAAAATATTCTTATATTTCTGTATGGTTTTTATCATACTGACTGCGTTGAAATCTAGAAAAATTAAATGTTTCTTACGTTCAGCTCATAGAACTTGTACCGTTGTTGTGTATACTATTCTGACTTATTTGATGTTGATTTCATGCTCCACTATATGTTTCTCAAAATTCTAATGTTTATGTTAATAATCCGTCAGAAAAACTTTAAACGCTGGCATATACACCGTTAATCGAATAACTAATAACATTCGAGGCAGAGGCAAGAGAGTAGGAGGCAACCTGTGGTCCGAAGGAAAAGCGCGGTGTCACTGCTTGCCTACAACTCAGGAAATCGTCACATCCATGTACGTTTAGTGTGCAGATGATCATAATCACTCTACCCTATATGTACTCTATGGGAAGGCACTCTCCTAGCCATGGAAGTTATACGAAGTTGCTACGTACAACCTCTATGGCCTTCTGCACACGCTGCCATGCAACTGCTGAGCTGTGACGTCACGGGAGCAGCTTCTGCTTACCCGCACTGCCGTGTCTCGTCGAACAAGGCGCAGATTCATTCCTTTCAGTGCAAGAAATCATTGTATGTTAATCATTTCATTCATCCTGTGTATTTTTTATAAATATAATAAATGTTGCAAGTACTATCAAAGAATTTTATTTACTATGCATGAATTCTCCGATGTTAATACCACACTCTTTAATAACCAAATGCATGCATTTTATGCAAGAAGAATTATCTGGTTTCTGTTCATAGTCTTTTTTTGCAACATATTGTAGTCATAATATTAAGCAGTGACAAACTTTTCTATTTCGATTACCTAACGTAATATAGTTCGTGTTCTCATTAGTAGTTAGAAGGAATCTTGTACATTGTAAGTGCCATGACCTCTTGCAGCCTTAAAGTAATCATGACATATTATATATCTATAAGTGAATACTTATTAACGTTATTATATAAATAACTTTTATAGAAGTACGTATTTTCGTTTTAATTATTTATAATTTCATATGCATGAATAAACATCATTTAATGTATATTTTTGAATCAATCTTAAAAATGCCCCAAATAGTTTCTTCCTTCCATTGGCCACGAAGAGCACCCGCGTAGTTCATAGTTCGAATATCTTCAGTTTTTTTTTACTGTCGCTTTCTCTTAAGTGTTTGCTTACACATGTTATTCTTCATCAATTTGTAAATTCCAAAATAGGAACCCGAATGGCAGCCCCAAGACGAAGTAAACACAATCTCAGTTATAAACTAATACCGAAAATTTTAATTACTATGATTTTGCAAGTTACACAAGAAATATTTATTGCTATTCAACGTGATTTATTTTAAATAAATTTTATAGTTAAGGCGCTTCCTGAAACGGATGAAACACTAACGTAGCAAGCAAGAAATACATTTCCGTGTATTGTTCGTGAAAAATTTAGTCAATGTATTAAATTAAACTATGAAAATTGTATTAGTGTTCTATATTCGTATTTCTCTTCTTCAGAACATCATTTACTTCGGATGTATTTTATCAAATTAAGATGTTCCGATTTTCTAATCAAAACAGTTTCAATAAATAACCAAAGGATTTTATGCATACCACATTATTATTAGAAGTTTAGTTTTTACCTAAAACAGTCAGGCATATGTTCGTCGTCTGCAAGAAGTTGTTACAGTAGTTCTAACTAGTCGATTATTCAAGTGTGTTTGATAATTGAGTAGTTATTGAGTAGTTTTGGTTGTACCTTGCAGTTCAATGTGCAGATTAGTCAACAACACTAAGAACATAAAAATAAATATACTTACACAACTCGTTGAAGATACGGACTCTGATAAGTAGCAATACATTCGCTTCACCTACATTTTAATTAAAGGGTAGAAACCAATAAAATACACGTAAGGAAAAGTTTTCCACTGTGAAAGAAAACATGCTCGTCAAAGGAGATTGAAATGACATAGTATTTTTTCTCTTTGATTTACAACTCATTTGTTATTGGAATAAATGTTACTTGTAAATAACAATTAGTTTTTTAAAACCTGAAAATATTTTGTGATTACAATGTTGAATGTGTAAGCATATGTATGTGGATACATACAGACGTATACATACGTATTTATACGTAATATACTTCCTAAATTAAAATGCATTGATAGCTACAACGTTGCCTCTGCTTGACTTTAGTTTAATCTATTATTAGAAAGTAAGAATTCACAAGTATAAATACGGGCGTTTTGGTGTGCATAGTTGATTGCTGTTAAAACGATTCTAAGGAACACGTCCTGCTAGGTGGTGTATTTTAGTACCGCGTGATTTCGTTCATTTTAACGTTGTATCTTGTAAATTCATTATTGACAGTAAGGAAAATAAAGTTGAAAAATTGGGACTGCTAATTTTCCATAAAAATTGCATTACTAGCGTTAGGTCTACAGGATTTCATTACTTTAAGAGTGGAAGCGAATCACTGATATGACACCTACGTCAGGAAAGTATTTTAGTTATCCTCAAACAACCACATAATTTCCGGTGACAGACATTAAACTGCCAAACTCATCGAACTATTTCATAGAAAATATTAAATTTTTCAACTTTGCTCTGCACGTAAGTTCTTGGAGCAGATAATCAGTTACCTTAATAGATTCATGAAAGGGTCATGTCAAAATTAACCAACAATTGTAAGAGTGTTAGGCTACGTTAAGAGTGAAAGCAGTTCATAGTTTAAAATGAAATTTTTATCCACGTATTTTACTATACAGTTTGCCTAACCAAACAAATAGTTGATATTGATCCAAGTGATAAAATGCTTAAGGTACCTGCCTACATGAAATCATTTTGTATATGGTAGGCATAGAAAGGGGGTGATAAGAACAATTCTAACACACGCACCATGCCAGATCGCATATATATATGTATATATATATATATATATATTTATTTATTTATATATATAAGCAAGACACGCAGTGTTTCTAAACTTACGCCAGAACTATGGTACGTTAGCAGTGATAGTGTAATTTTATTATTGGATAATCAATACCAAAATGTACTGTAGATCCTTGAAAGAGTTACGGGTCAATCTTAGGAGTTTATTTTGTGATAGCTGTATGTAAATAAGTGGTAAGGTCGACACAACACGCAAATCATATATCACACTGGCCTCTAGGCGCAAGTCACTGAACTGTCGTCCAGTCTTCTCGCCTACAACTTGTGCTTCTATAAAACATTCAGTGCTGACCATATCATTTAATGACGTAACATCACAGAAAATGTGTATTGTACAAGCCTGTGTCATTGAAAACATTCTGCACTAAGAGTTTTATACTTAAAAAGAACCACAGAAACAACCATTTTCTCCGTTTTCGGCCGATACAAAATATGCTCTAATATTAAGTGATGAAATTAAAATGAGCATACACACGCGTAACGTTTTTTTAATGATTTTTCTAAGCAGAGTTAGGGCCCGCGCTGGTCGAGTGGTCAGATCACTCGTCTCCCACCAAGGCGATACGGGTTCGATTCCCAGCGGGGTCGGTCCCCGAGTTTTCGCACGTGGGAATCGTGCCGGATCGGGAATATCCCATTTCCCCCGCCCCTTCATTCCGACAATGCTCCATATACTCACATCATGTCACTCCTCGCCAGCACCTTAGAGGTTAAGCGCTAACCAAAACCTCTACACTCACTAAGCAGAGATCACTTAAGCGAGTTGAGCAGTTTTAGAATAATCTTGCAACAACAGACGCACTATACACTGCTAGACGGCCTGGCCTGGCCTGGGCAGGCGGCCAATTTAACAATAAATAATGAGATGGGCAACTTTCCAGTTACGACTACATATCCTGAAACTTTATGTCACTTCCATTTCGTTGTAAATATTTTCTACAGGAAGACTACTTCGACTGGTCGAACGACCGTTAATGGTTTTATTGACTCAAAACCGGATTTGAGACCGTTCGCTGCAATGCCTAACACGCACTGGTTAACTTTGACAGCTGAATATTCATAGCTATAAAAACTAAGAAACAAAAAATGTTCTACACGATGGCGTAAAATAAACGCAAGAGACATTTCACTACCATTATACACACAACGATAGCAACACGAAAACAACGTGTACCACACAGTAGAGAACTATTAATTCGCGGAAAATTAGTGACTCAAGACATTTACGTTCATCACTCAATTATGGATAAATATATCAGGCAAAATAAAACCTTCGTTTTCCTGCGGGATCGGCCCGTATCTTCGCATGGGAATAGTGCCTTACGATATCGTTGGTCGGCGGGTTTTCTCGCAGATCTCCCGTTTCCCCACGCCCTTTATTCCAGCGAAGCTCCACACATGGCATTTGTGTAATGTTAAAGCACTATAGTAACACTTGTTTAGAAATGAACATATTCTAATGATATATATATATATATATATATATATATATATATATATATATATATATATATATATAAATTCAACACGCTTTGTTAGACCACGCCTTAAGATGGCGTGGTACATAATTCAAAGCTAAAATCATTAATCCATAACTGTAGATTTCTTGAAGCCAATTTGCTAAAACTGTACAATAGCATTCCTAGACAATAGTTTTAGCCAACGTTTAAACAAAATTGTTTCCAGTGTTACTAACTCCTGAGGTACAATCTCTGACGCCGGAACCTCGTGCATTTAACTGCGGCGCAAGAGATCACGCGTAACAAATTAGTAATTTTGGATAAATGTCTACTCATAAAGTTGGCAAATACCATTGAGTATTTTATCCACATTGGCTTCGAAAAAAGCGTATAATTCAATTGATGTTTTCAGCGTTTATTGATCTACCACACACTCTTAAGCACTGAGCAATATTTCTTACTTCGCTCACATATGAAATACATATTGCAGTGTTTACTTTACGCGCTTATGTGTATGTAGCTGTCCCGGCAACTAGTATTGTTCCTTCCTTGTTAGCTTTGATTGTCTTATTCGACCTAGTATACAGTGAACAATATATCAGTCAGTGAGAGAACTTTCTGAACCACATATTTAGTGAATTTTCGTGTCAGCTTGCTGCTTTTTTGTTTGCGTTAGTCTCCCTCTATAAATATTGTATTACAAACCTCTTCTGCATTCTTTAAACAGTAAACATTTTCAACAACATTTTAAACGGCAATATCCCATTTACATTAGTCCTTATACTTACGTAAAATAGTTCGAGAAAACTGCGTACTTTATTAATTATGAAGTAATTGTTTAGCTAATATATCTAGAACTCAGGTAAAGATATAATGAATGGCGGTTTCGGCAGTAAATAGTTCTATATAAATGGATGTCATATCAAAAATCTAGAGCTGGCAACAATGGAGCATGCTGATGCATTATGTAAATATAAGTCTTATTAATAGGCCTATGTATTACTTTAATTGAGTCAAACCTATTAACATATATAAATATGCTGTGGCGTTCAAAGGTAAACATGAAATCAGTATGGCCGGATAACAACTTGAACCTATCGCTTTATTGAAACGTTTATGCGTAATATTAGTTCAGCTAAAACGTCGTACATACAAGTGTTAGCCTAAACACAGGTTTATGTCAAAAACACACAGTCAAGGGTAAGGTACCTTGCAAATGTTCGTTACGAAATTTGTTCACTTACAAAGAAACTTGATAAATGCAATTGGAGACATTATTAAGAAAGAAGCTAAGTATTTTACGGGCCCTAAACTAGAATTTTACGAACGTTTGCAAAAGTATTAATTCAATCAATTTTCATTATTTTATTGTGACTATATAAAAAGATGTAATATATAAGTTCATAATGTAACTAAACATTCAACGCATATTCATTTACTTGCATATAGTAACACGAATATCTTAGCTAGAGACCGAAAATATTCGCGAGTTCACTGACCTGTAGGCTAGCTTCCAAGAATATATGTGAAATCGTGCAGACAGCAGCTGTTTATTAGCTGCTCGCTTACACAGTGAAATGGGACTGTATTCTGTTACAGTTTTATTAATGGCTCAGCTACTTCCAGGAAGTGTCGAGTAAGTCAACGGCCAATTGTGAACAAGATACAGACCTACAGTTGCTGGAACTCTAGCTTGCTCCTAAAAGAAAACGAGAAATTTTCTCGTTTCTAACCGTAGAAGACACGTCCGTGTTAACTGTCGATGAGAGCGTTTAATTACTTGGGAAAGAGGAGGATGGAACTACACTTTTTGAAAATAACAGAGCGTCGACAGCAAGGAACATGCTGTGACGAATGGAATGCTTGTATTGGCGTGCCCTAACTTTACCCAAAATCACATTCCAATCAAAATATACTGGAATATGCGTGACGTCATGCCAAGGTATTAAAAGCGTGAAGGGTTATTGTTCTAACTGCTAAATTCTTCTGTGTGCGGCGGATCGAATTAATAAACGTCCTAAAAAATTAGGTTCTTTCATTACGACAAGTTTAATTTTCTGTTTGTGTTTAAAAGTGGCATATGAAAGAAATCCACCACGTGTCCCCACCTTCTAGTAGAGTGACAGTGTGTATGAGAAGGCCAGAGTGAAGTTTGGACGGGCTGCTCGACTAGCGAGCCAATCTGTGTCGTCATCCAGCCAGGGGAATAGATGAGGTGAGTTGAGTGTGGAGAAACGATGGAATGACAGAGGCGGGGGAAATGGGAGAACCCCGAGAAATCCTGCGGGCTAACTGCAGCGTCCGCCACGTTTCCCACATGCAAAAAAAAACGGGACCGAACACGCCAAGAATCGAACCCGGATCACTTAACTGGGAGGTGATAGATTGCACCTCTCAACCACCGAGGCCCTACATAGTAAGTGACATTTTTTATATATTTTTCCCCACATATGTTTACGGTGCAGTTATGAAGCTAGTAGCACAAACGTCTGACTGCACGATCAATAAACTTGAGTATAATTTCGCAGTAGTAAACAAACAGGGAGTTGGTATAGTTTGACTAATAATCGAAGCTCTGAAAGAAACCCAATTTGAAATGTTGCTTTCGAAAAGTATTTAATTAAGAATTCCTTCCAGGATGTTAATTGATTTTATCTGTTTGCAGACTGAAGATGTAAAGAATATCTTGGAAATGCAAAAGGGGTAAAATTAACAAAATTAAATAATGTAACTATAATTTTTCATTCCGCCATTTATTACGCATTCTTAGTTTTTAGATTGCTGTAATAGGCATATTTATTAAAAAAAGACATCCCTCTTCTAATTTTATCATGTGATTTTATGATCCCAGGAAATTTTGTGTGATGTAAACACATATTTTATCGTCTTCCACTACCAAAGAGTAGCCGCTAATTAAATATTTACAAGTAAATAGGTCTTAAAGATACGTTAATTTTTTGTTACATTTTATTAAATAAAATTACGTTAATTTATTCAAAGAAAAACACAGATAAAAAGAGAAAACCATTTTCATAACCTATTTCAGAATCGTGTACAACATAGGAACTCGACCTGATCGTTTGTTTATTTTTAGTCAAGCTTTGTGCCTAAGATCTTTTTTTCAATAACCATACTTCACAATAAAAAATATGAATTCTAGCGCTTACAGAAAAGCAAAATACAAATGAAGCCTCGTGAAATCATCTACCCATCAATCAAAATGTAAGTCAGTAAGAAGCCAACGGAAGTTAAATGAATGCTAAACAGAAATATCAATACTATCAAAAATGATGGAAATGTAGCCTACAGTTAGCACAAACATGTTACACAAAATTGTGTGTTCATCTTTACCTCTCAACATGTAATTAAGAAACGTGTTCTCTCCTTAAAAAATTTGTTTTGAATTAAATCGATTATAAATAATAAGAATAATTCAAGATCAAGATTTTTGTAGAGTGAAACTCATACGAAGTAAATTGTAAGCGATTTTTTTTAGCGTGACGTTATAGTCAGCATATCGTAGCAAACTAGAAATGTTGCTCTCAGGTGAACCGGTTTTACAAAACGCTTTCAGAAAGTACAAATGTAAAACAAAACATGTTTCAGAGTTACTGTCGTCGCAATATCTTGACGCCCCAAGTAATTATCGATTTTAAGGGCGTAGTCTACCCGAGAGCTACGGCATGGGCAAAGATATGGGTTTACACGTTGCATAACATTCAGCGATACTCAGTCTTTTAAATAACACTTTCAGGCAAAACCCTTTTATCCGTTCAGAGAGCATTGTCACAGGAATAAACACGTAGAGAATAAAATTATGAGGTGATGTTCTTGAGTGATTTTTGATAGTGAAATTACTTATTTATTCATATTTTTTTAAGGAATTAAAAATAGCATAAGAGATCCTATATAAATATTGGCGGCACCAATATGAAAAATTGTCAAGGATGACATATATGTAGGTTCGACAGGCTCTGAGCTTTATCGAATGTTATTTAACATGCAAGTACCCACATTACGTTAAGACTCCGAGACAGACAACGTCCTGAAGTACTTCCGGAAAACAGTGTGATGAGTTTTATGTTTGTAAACATAATACATGTGTACTGTTTAAATACAGTAGTACATTAAGTATCTGCAATGTGTTCGCTGCACTACTGTAATTATTTTTTTAATACAACACGCTCGAAATCGCACCCAGCACATAATTGTTCCTCAGTGTACCTATGTTAAAAGTTTTCACTAGTATAACAGGCAGTTAAATCACAAGTTGTGTTGCACCTTCCCGCGTATTTCGTGTTGCCTACCTCGCTGGCTACGCACTTATTTTTATGATTTTGTATTATTCTTAAATCATGTCGACTGATATATTATAGCTTAAAGTCCCCATGTTTAGTGCACGAGAAGAATGTAATATGTATTTTTCACAACGAGAGATAATATAACCAAACGCTTTTTCACATGTCTAAGATCTCCTGAAGTTTTCAACACTTCTGATTGTATAACCACTTAGGGGGAAATGTGTTACAGCCATTTTCTTCACATATTTCCGTCAGGAGTAGACCTATCCTACCGGAGTTTTTGATATTTTTGTTTTATTAAACGACTACACAAAGAACATTTACACAATTTACGCGTTTTTAATACATACATAATATCTTAATAAATGTATGCCGTATGCCCTATGCATGTGTTCATTCGTCTTACCTGGGCAAAACACACAATATCCTACTTAGGATAGTTAAGTACTGCTTTAATAACCTAATAACCAACTTTTCCTAAATAATTGTCAGTCAATATTTCACATCGTGGCATCTGCATTGAATACTCGCGCCAGAATACTAAAAAAGTATGCATTTAGTCTAAAAATTAGGTTTCATTGTTCTTACAGGTTTGACATCCGAAGTAATACGAAATATATCCGACTCATTAGCAAACATAAATTGTACACAAACATGCTCCATTGTTGCCAGCTGTATTTTAATGACACCCAATTCTACTACACAATTTATTTGCAAATCATTAAGTTTCCATAATATTTGCCAAACTTTCAGGGATAGTAACCTAATTAGAGCATGATTATGAAGTATACAATTTGTAGAACAATTTTATTCGAGGCTCAAGCCTCTGGATCTTTGTGGACAAAAAAAAGCTATTGATGCAAACATTAAATCAGTAAGAGCGCGCATGCAGGCATTCCCGACATTTCAAATCAAGTACTCATCGCATAGAACACTATTACTTAAACAGTCATAACAAATAAGTGAACCTGCGAAAGAAAGTATTCTAAATACCTGGATTCTGAAGTGTTACATAATACACGAGTTAACTGCTTACTTAGCGAAGCAACTTACAATTTTTGTCCAAACATTATATTACTTATGTGCCAAAGATGTAACTGAAACATATTAACGACTAATAAGAAAGTATTTACTAACTTAAAAATAATGATCACAAAACTGTTTAGAAAAGTATAAAAGGTTAAGAATATTATCAAATTAACCTTGTTAAATGCTATTTATTGAAAAATTACTTTAAAAAAGAAATAAATTCAAAAAATAGTATCTTAATAACAAAAAAATATTCAAATTAAAAACTTAAAATTTTAAGTTTATTTTAAAAATTTGTTCTGTTCAAAACAATCATAGTTATTAATTTAGGATACACTGAGAAAAAATATAGTAAAATTATACAAAACTGGTTTGAAACAATTAAATGGTATATTTCAATACGTGCAAACAAACGTATGGTTTGTCGCAACCAAAATTATTTGTTTGAAATACTTTTATTGTTTTAACCAAATTACGTGGTTAATGACACCACACAGATATTATTAAATCAAATAGTCTTCATTTGTTCAAGCAGCCATTAAAGTATACGGCATTAAATTACTTCACTTGCTACGATCACTAAAATGAAGTTATTTGCACAGCAGCTTTTATACAAGTAATACTTACGTGTAAATAAAATAAAACTACGGATGCATACGGATTTTAACTCGGAATCTTTAGATCGTCCACCACGCACGTTACTCCCTAGAGGCAATCACGACTTATAAATAATTAAATGAATTTTTACATTCACGCACCTGTGACATATAATTTCGATAAACTCGTGTTTCTGATAGTCAATCTGGCTGACTCTTGCTTTTTATTCTCCGTAGACTTTGCAAAATTGTGCATAGAATATGCGGCGAAATATGGGTAGCATGAAATGGCAGCTAGTATTAGACTCGTGTGTACTCGGCACAATGTTTAGCCATTTTAGTTATCTTGAGTACTGGAACTTAATGTAACTAAGAACACAAAAATTAATAATCTACAAATTTATCGCATCCCTATACTGAAAAAAAGTTCAGACAAGTATTTCAAACCACCGTGTGTGTAAATGCGATCACGTGTATACCAAATAACCGCCATTACACGAACGACTTCCCGAATGGTCATATTACGTCACTTCCAATCAAGAGTTCCTCTGTTTTAATCTCTTCCGTTGTTAAATTTACCAAATATGTACATTAATTCATAAATATGGTTGACGCAAATAAGCAAATAAATAAAATTGTATTAACAAACTAGCGTTCGTATTTTTAACAGGAACAATAATTTTGGGTAAAATCAAATGCACGTATTGTTAAGTATAACATCTAACGAGAAATTTAGAATATCCAAAGAAATATAAGTTAGTTTTAAATAAATTGTATCAACAAAATTTAACTGTCGAAGCAAATAAATTCGGCTGTAACTTCTATGTTACGTTTGTTAGTTACAGTTATTTATTTGTTACAACAAAATTAATATCAACCTTATTTATTTGTTTGTCGGAACAATCCATTTTTGCTCAGTGTGCTTGTATAAATTAATAAATATAGCATTTAAAAATTATACAATTAAATTTCAGACAGACTATTTGTAATGATTGTTTCACAAACGTTTGTTACTAAAATTACGTTATGGGGTATTAACGTCGATATTAAAGAGGTTTGCTGCTGTCAATGCAAATAGTTGACGTACAAAAACGCATTTTCCGCTTCTTCTCTTTCTCATGAATTGACTCTACATAAATTGTTTTCGTTCAGTAGGTCGTACGTTTAAGTGTATAAAATTGTATTTGGTTCTGCAAACTGTTTTTTATGAATACATGAATACGCACAATAATTCTTCAATAATTAACGAATTGGATAACACAAAATATTAGCTTATCGAAGATTTCGTTTGATTGTTTTATAAGAAAAAATTTAGTAGCACTTAAGTGAGCTGAAAGTATTTAACATTTAAAGGCGTGATATCTAGATGACAGGCGTTACACATCGCTTGTGGTTGATTGACTACAAAGTTACGCTCGAGCCATTTTCATTAATTAGTGTCGCGCAGAATACTATCTCGCACATGCATGACGTAGATTCATTTCCCTGTAACTATCATTCTCAGTATTATACAGAGTTGATTTTCTTGTCATTGACGAACACAAATAACTTTAATTACACGATCTCAAATAGTGAACTAGGTATTGGTTGGTCATCTAATTGAAGTCAAATGCAGAGAATCTTACGTGTTAAAATGTAGGACAGTATTTGCAGCTAATTCAGCGAGAAAGGTGCAGAAATAAAGCAAAATTGGTGCACCTGTTTGAACTGTTTTCCCCATTTAGTAAACGGTACAGTGTCACATAACTAATAGTGTTTTTTAGTAAAGTCAAACGCAACACACAACGTTAACCAACACTTCAGAATGTGTTTCAGATAACTAATTGTGTAATATATGATTAGTCAGTTGATAAAAAAAATCAGACAAGGTCTTTAAGAAATTGTAGACAGGGGTGTCACAGGTATCAGTACCCGCGATTTTATTGGCTACAGGTTTGGCTACACGCCGGAAAGTTAAGTGTTTTAGAAGAAAGTTAAAATAATGTAATCTTGTAAGCCGGGACCACCGTGTAGAATTTAAAAAATAAACTATTTAATCACTACACAAGATTGCATATATACGGTATTGAAACCTATATCTGAGAATATGATCACGCTAGCTTCTTAATGAACTCGTGATGTGTTAAATTTTGTAGGGAATTAAATGTACACTCTTGTTTAAAACCCGCAATTTAACGCAACTGAAGGGATTGTAAAGTTAAAAAATATTTAAGGTCATGCTACCCTGTTTCTACTCTTTTTATGATAACAACGAGAACAAATACCTCAAATCTGTCTGACCAATTTGTTTCAAATGGTTTTAGCTATAATAGGTAATTTTTTCAAGACAAGAGTTATACGGTTTTGACTGTTAAATCAATTAAACCAAAATTTTTTATTTACATTATTAGCTGAAACGAGTGTATTTTCTAACGTCATTAAAAAGTTAGGCATCAGTGGAAATCAGTTTAAACAAATCTACATAGCACATTTTTTTTATCTCCTGCCATTTATGTTTAAAAATAATTATCGCGACAACAGGTGGACGAGGGAATCACGGGCTTAACCAGCGTACTCACTGTTTTAGTTAACCACAGAAGACATAATGAGTGCCATCCAATGATAACATTTTTTTAGTATCCAGGTTTTTTAAAACGTCGTGGCGCGTGGATTGCATAGAATCTCACCCCCATGAAAAGATCAACCGCGTGCTCATATAGACAGTAGAAGAGGTAGTGGAGCGGTTTGGTCAGGCCTTAAGGTGACCGCCTGCCCTGGTCGCTTTCGACCGACTGAAGTTTATCCGTAAGCTTCTCAACGTCCGTATAAGTGAAGTCTGCTTAAGAAAACGTTCAAAAACGCTACACCCATGCTAACATATTTCAGATACTCGCTTAATATTTAAGGCTTATTTTCTTAGGGTCCAAATTTGCGAAAATGTTTGATTTTGAGGTCCATTTTGGATATAAAATCTTAGTGAAAAAAAAATTTAAAAATTATTGTCGTGTACAATACACTTTTATTTATTATATTACGTCTTAAAATTATAAGGTTTGAACTGAATGTCGTAATTAAAGAGGCAAGTTATCGGTGAGGTGTCTGCACGCCAGTTCAGTGGCTTGCACATAGAGGCTAGGGTGAGTTATGATGTGCATGCTGTATCGCTCTTAGTGGTAGACCTCAGACGTACAAGATACCACCAAGGCGGCTGCCTACCACAGATCTCTTACAGGAGCAAAGATTATGATTCACGTGTTATATTTAACAAGATTTGGTTTACACACCTGTTGAACCTACACTGACGTTTTTCTTCGTCGCGGCGTGGCAAGAATTGCTACACGATGTTTTAGTAGGTTTTTTTTTTTTAATCCTGAAACAAATGAATAAATAATTCGCACACCCAAAACAACACCGATACAGCTCAAAACCCCCAGTTTTGAGATAATCACAATTGAACATTTTTAATCGCAGCAGCAAGTAAATTTTTCTATGGAAATGCTTGAAATGTTGTCAAAGTGTACACTATTAAAAATAGCATGAGGACAAGTAAAGTTGTTTGTGGCATTTTGTTGATAGCTGTAATTTTTGTTAATGCAATTTTACATATCACAACGCAAATGCTTAACTGCCAAATCACTTATTATGGCACTATTCCATTCATTATTTTAAATAAATAGCGCCACAACTGAAAATGTGCCTGTTTTTGAGCATTACATATCGTGTTGGAATGAAAAGTGCTACAGCTCCAAATATTAATGTATTTCTCTTATATCGCTTGTAAAATTGGAATTCACTGGCGCAACATTGTTGTTTGACATTTTATGAAATTAAACTGAAACAGCGCCATAGCTGAATATACAGCCATATCACATATGCAAGCTGAAACAAAGCCACTTCACATTTCCATTTAACAAGTATTGATGTGACATGGAAACAATTAATTAAAAATTAAAATTACCTACAAGTCAAATGAACGTAACAACGAAAAAAAAATTTGAAAAAAAAAAAAATCTATACTTAAACATGAACATTGCATTAAAAATATCAACATTAACTTGTACTAAATTACATATTAGGTACTCTTATTTATTACTTTTTTACAATTACTTGTTATTAAATATATACATGCATAAAATAATTTTATTGACTTGGTTACATATAGAAATTTTAAGAAATTAAACTGAAACAATACATTAATTGAAAAAAATAATAATTTTATTACATTAGCGAGCTAGATTAGAATCACGTCAATATTTGACAAGTATTGATGTGACAGAGAGATAAGTATTTGAAAGTAAAGACAATTCGCTACACATCTATTGAACACAACAAAGATTATAAGACAATATTTTTAAAATAAAGACTATAACATACATAAGCAATGCATTCAAATTAACATTAACTGGTACTATATTTCATCGTCGGCCCTATTTATTATTTTTATTCAAAACAATTTGTATTAAATAGGTGCATTCATAGCATTATTTTGACTCTCTTGGATACACGAAGACATTTTGTGAAATAGCCCCACACTTTAGAGTTCTAATAACAATGTTAACCATAATAATGTAGCACTTTATAGAATACCCTAAATTACTCAGAATCATCAGGAGCGACGTCATTCTTCCTGATTTTCAGATATTCATAAAATGTGTGGTAGCTCTTTCGAATTAGGTTTAACTTGCACAGTCGCAGCAGATTATTATTATTTTTCCTTTCAGATATGCCTGGACTTTTATGAAGGCTCTCTCCATTGTAGGTACTGATCTTTGTTTATTATTGCTTCTTGTGTTTGTAGTTAAGTTTATTTCCAGGAAATGCTCTTGTTTAGACGAAGTTTTTTAGCCACTAAATATATATTTTAAAAGAATATTTAAAAAAAATTTTTTAACAGAACTACAGCTCGAGACATCTCTGGCATATGCTCAAGGGGTTAAGTATAAAATAAATAAAGTAACTTACTAGCACTTGTAAGTAACATGTAAACATGAAATGTTGTGGTAATGGGAGCATAATTTTAAAATTTGTAACTGTATTAAAAAATAATAATTGCGTATAACTGATGGTGCTACAAAATATAAGCTCAGTGGCTTATGTTTTAAGTCCCTCATCCACCACAGCAGTAATAACTTTTCATCTTAATTGTGTAAATTTTATGTAAAAACCGTCGTTTTCGATTTAGAGTAGGAACTTGCGAAAATTTATTTGTTATGATTTGCAAAAGTACGTTTGCCTAAATAAATGTAAAATATGTTGGCAAAATTATTTATTTTTTACTTTCTGAAGAACGAAGGGAATTAAGTCGTGTTTTTTTTTCCTTTGAATTTTAAGAAATAACCTGAGAATGTGTTCATTGTTTTACTCCGAACTTTAATTAATTTTTTTTGTATTGATTAGACACAAGACTAGTAGAGTAATAATACCCCTTCGTTGTCAACTTGTATAGCAACCGGTAGGATGTATGAATGTATACGTCTTATATTCATGTTTTACGTGAATTGTTGTTTATGGTAAACACACAATATATTGTAACAATCACAATTAACTCAAAGCAAATCTGATTGTGTGACATAGTTATTTAATATTTTGATAACCAACATGACGTTATTAAGGCCGGGCTCCGCGCTACATTAGCAATAGCAGGAATACGATCCGCAAATAATATTCTGTAGTAATTCGTATCTAATAAAGTACGTCTGTGCTATTTGCTGTTATTGCACATGTAGCCCGGGCTTTAATGAAAAACGAAACAGAACGCACACAGCTGTGTCCTTTCTTGATTTAGGCTGTGTTAATAAACTACACAATAATGTTATAAATGCGTAATGCGTAATGCTTGGTGCCAGTTTTTATGCGGAGAGTAAACACAAACTATAACACACTTTGTAGTTTACAAACACGGCCTTGCCGGGTTAGAAAGGCCAATTACTACTTAATATTTAACATAGTGAGCACAGTGTAAAAATAAACAACATAGCTTACCTGTATTTACATTCTTGTCCAATATGTGGGGTAAAACCAAACTCATATGGACGTCATTTTCATGTTATTATTTTTCCACAATTTCAGACCAGTGGAACAACATTGTTTACCTTATAAAAACAAACTAATGACTAACTTTTAATTATTCACTCTTCTATAGCATCTTTGCAATGATTACACCTCACAAAACCATCTTCTAGCAAAAAAAAAAAGAGTAAAAATATTTGAACCCCAACATATTCTGATTATTTAAGTACATATGAGTTTATGATTAGTGCTATCTAGCGATTGTAGTTGTAACTACTTGGAAAATATGGACGGGTACCACCTGCTCGGTCAAACATTTTAATATGCTATTTGAAGTGTAAAAAATGCTAATTAATTTAACACTCTTTGCAATGCAAAACTGCCACAACTAAAGATGTGGCCCACGCCAAATTCATATTGTATTGTTGAACTGCCATAGCGCTAAAAATGGCACAAAATAAAATTTTTTCTTCCGTGCAAAACTGCTACAAATAAAAAGTGGTATATGCAAACAGTTGTTTTGAAATGTGAAACTGCCACATCATAAAATGTGACATGTTATAAAAGATTTTCAACAGTGGAAAAACAATCACATAACTAGCTGTAGCACGTTATGAAACATTTTCAACAGTGAATAACTGCTGCATCTTTAGAAGTGGCACATTATAAAACACTTTCAACGGTGGAAAACTACCACACCACTTGAAGTGGCAGTCTTTAATTTTCCCGCATTCGTACTTCTTCTAGTTTACCATATTCAACAGAACCATAATTCATAATATGGCACTTTTGCTCTGTAGTCCCTACAATATCTAAAAAATTTAAAACTGACACATTTCAAATAATAATGGACCTGAAGTATATGTAGATGTGGCAGTTCTTCGCTAGCTAAAATATCATGGTTCAACATGAAAAATGGGATTAACTCAAAATTGGCATTTTTTTAGTTGTGGCAATATTGTTTTGGATGTGCGAATTCTATTCACCTTCGAAAAAATACGAAACATCTATTCATAATTTTCCCTTTCATCTTTATTATTGTACCAATAATTCGTTAAATATTTAATCGTCTCAGTGTATGAGGGGATTCCTTTCAGAAAGTTATTCCTTGAAAGGTGGCTGTATCTTACCTATCAAAGACCGAGCGAGGTGGCGCAACGTCAAAACGTTGGACTCGCATTTGGAAGGACTCGGGACCGATCCCCGGCTCCGGTCATCTTGATTTCGGTTTTCCATTGTTTCCCGAAGTCGCTCCAGGCGAATGCTGGAGTGGTTCCTTAACAATGACCATCATCGACTCCTCTCCCAGCTCCTGTCGTTGTACCAAGATGTGTGTCACTCTCTTTGATGACTTCGCTGTCGATGAGATGTGAAGCCCACTTACCTACCTACCTCACCTGGTACAATTTACCGTGTCATTTCCTATTGATTCGCACACTAGGGCTCCGAAGTTTGGCCGTTTTATGACTGTACACTTTAGAATTTGACTTTACGATAGTATTCAGTACATGGCTTCTTATGCAGCAGGTGGTAAAGATAATGTCAAACTGCCTTCGAGTTTCCTTTTCCGAAAACCTGAAAACCTAAGTCAAGAGAGCCGTTTTCTGAGATCCGACAGATTATTGTTTGATACTATGAAGGTGAGGTGAGATAGTGTTAAATCTCTTTAACAACAAGGTCTCTAGAGCCGATGAGGGTGAAGTGAGGTTAAGAGATGACACAACATCCATGACCGAGCCAAGAACTCGCGCAACAAATACCGGCGCAACAAATACCGGCGCCTGACATATTGTTATGAAGATTATTTGTTTCCAAGTATCGTTTTATTAAGGAGTACCGGGATTTCATGAAAAATGAAACAAATGTGTCTTATATATATATAGCATTACTATCGTAAAAGAATTATTCAAGTAATCGTAACTGAACTGTGAGTTACGTTAATAGAGTACATTATTTTTTACCTGCAAATGAATGTAACAAACAGAAAAAAATTTTAGTAATAGTGGCTTATTTCGGATTATCAACATAATATGTGTTTTATAGCATGCAATTGTGTAATAACTTACAGCACGATATTTCTATATCGAAAAAATGTTCTTAATGGTTTTTAAACTGCCGTACTTTGACGAAATACTTAAGCCTAGTACATAAGGTTATCAATTTTGATCAAGAAGGTGTAAACTTTCTTGTTCAAGCAGACTTGCACCGTGTGACTGAGCGACTTGTATGCCAGAAACGTGCTTGCAAGGTATTGCAGTCTAGCTATAATCGAAAATCAGATGGTTCTGATTTTCACGCATTTTCTTGGGCAAGTCGTTTGTTTATGCTTTTATTTGGCACATTTTCGTACGTTCATTTATCGTAATATTGTGTATTTGAGAAAAGAAAACAATTGAAGCGTGTATTGTCATAACACCAAAAAAAAAAAAGGTCATCATATTTTCGAAATTTTTGTCATACATGCACATTCAAGCATGCGCACAAGTCATGTGTGTATAGTATACTCCTGGTGCTTGTATACAAGGAGGTGTACATCTTCATGTTCAAATTTAGGCTTTCACCTGCGTGTTTAAGAAAGATAACCGCGCGTAATAGGCCTAAGTAACGGAAACAGCAAGTCAAACGCATAAGTATTCAATTGCGTCTAGGTGTGTAGGCAGTGTCCGTAAGAGCTGACCAAAATGACATCACTTAATCTGCCACGTCCTTCGGCATGAAGAGCCACGACACGGCGCTGGGACGACCCGAGCAGCAATCAGGCAGATCCGCCACGTTGCCTTGACATATAGCAGGTAGGCAGGGGCTTGTGGCGAGGCGAGGTGCCAGGTCGCGTGAGGTTACCTGTTAGATGACGATATAGGTGCGTCTGCATGCCCATCGCGGTACTCTTCGCCTAGTAGTGTGACGTCACACTCCGTCTTTACAAGTGTCCAGCCCGCTACACACCACACCCTGTCCTGAAGCTTGGTCAGCTGTTATATATATATATATATATATATATATATATATATATATATATATATATATATATATATGCACTCGTACGCACACTATGCAAACATATGTATATATTATGCTGCATATTTTAGAATTGAATTCCAACGGAAATAAAATTAGAAAAGTACCAATTGACTTATGTCCGGAAACTATATCTAAAGGTAGGAGAATACCCAAATATATAACTGAATTTGGCTTTGTAGTGTCATTTAATTAAATCACCTACCAAAGTATGTGAAACTTAAATTGGTAAGTACAATACATATGAAACAAATTTGGCTGCAAAAATTGGCTACACAGCCAAAAAATACTGTCTAGCAAATAACAACTGAAAATAAATATTTATGTTTTTTCATTCGAAGGACTAACTAAAGAGAAAAGTAAACAAATGTACTTACGTGAGTGTTAACAGAAAAGGAACACACATACGTGTGTTTGAGAGATATATTTACACATGCTAGTTGGAGAAGTGAACATTTTTATCCCCTTCTGCCATGGCAATATGACCTTACTTTCATCCTTTTAGTATATTTCCACAACTTGTTTGAACATACCAATATAAGAAATTTACGTATTGCACATACACATGTGTGTGTATTGCATAAATGAAAATATATTTTATTGATAACAATGTGAGAAATACAGTTGTCCAGTTAAAATGTGTGCATGTTACAGTTAAGAACGTAAATGATATTTGTATAATATTGCTTTTTTTTTCGTAATGATCTAAATCAAGAGTAAAAATATTATGATAGTAGAAATAATTTCATTTTAAAATCGCATGAAAATAATAACACAAATATTAATTAAATTTTAATAAATTCTATGAAACGGTAATATACTTTATTTAGGGTTCAAAATTGTATAATAATAATGTTGAATTATTTTTCTAAAAACTTGTTGTGTTGCCATTATTATTTTTTTTTTAAATTTAAGAAAATTAAACTTTACAGCCAACTTATCATCCAATAAAATGAAATTTCATCTCTGACAGAAAAGAAGCTACAGCGAACAGAATCTGAGCGCCAGTGGCAGTAGTTACCAGTGTACGCTATAGCTGGTTGACGAGTAAGGTTGGAAGGGAGGTAAGTGTTGTAGCCATGAGAGAAGGGGACGTTACTGGGGGCCACAGTTGACGCGATGGCTGTAGCACTCGCCTCCCACCAAGACCATCCGGGTTACATTCCCGGCGATCCCAGTCCCCGTATCTTCGCATGTGGGAATCGATAATGCCGCTGGTCGGCAAGTTTGCTCTGGGATATCCCGTCACTGTTATTTAGGCGCCCCACAATTGTACAGCCATATTAGGTCAAGCATATGCCTACGTGCACCCAGTAGTAAGTCTGTATTCCGGGGTGCGATACCTGACCATCGGCTACCCTCATCATACGATACCAATTTACTTATCATACGACGTCAATTTTATAAATCCAACGACTATAAAATTGCCCACCAAACTTCGTATCGATCATTCTCGTAAGGGTTATTGAAACGTTTCACCTTCAGTTGACTAATTGTTCGCTATACATTAGACGTTCTTGAAATTTTTGACAAAACGGAACGTTCAAAAAAATTACGCAATATTACATGTTTTAAAGTCTAACAACGAGAGTAACTGTCTGCTTCTTAAGTGCGCTGCCTACCTCAGAGCCCCGACGGAAGCAAGCATAGGGTTTTACAGGTTAATTATTTTCTATGTGGCTCAGTAACTGTTGAAACTACATGTAAGTCACCACTAAATTTTTTATTCATCTCTGCGCCACGCACAGTTTATTTTTAATACCCGAAATACTGTGAGCATAAAAACATTTTTACGCACTGAAGACACTCGAAAACGACTATTCACAATTTTTTCCCTTCTGTTTTATTCATTTAACATTATTATTATTTTCTCGAAGCATAAAATGATTTTTGTCCGGAAGTGACGTCACAAAACGTGACTGAGCTCCACCGAATATAATTTAACATGTAAAACCCTATCCTTGCTGCCACCATAGCTCTGAGGTAGGCAAGGAACTTAAGGGGTACGGACTGGCATCGAGCAAACAACTCGAATACTCTAGCGCTGATAAAATCTCAACTACTCATAATTCGATAAGACTTTTATGCTGAGTAGATATTTTATTTGCGGACACCTGTTTATACAGCACTATGCGGTACTATCGAGTAAAAAATTAGAAACTGTTTTTAGAAAAAAAACGGGTTTGAAGCCACAATATCCATTTAAAGGTAAATCAGTAATTTTTATTATTTTATTGCGACTATCTCCAGACCTATAAAATAACCAAATTTCAGAAATACTCGCGCTTTGATTTGAAAATAATTTTAACTTCCATAAAGCTCTGCGCCAGAGGTTTTGGGATAAAAAAAATATATTTATGGCATTTGTGCTGTTGTTAAAGCAGTAGGCATACTCTGCAATCGTCTGGGATGTGTTTTATCTCCGTAGTTATGTGTGTATCTGTGTTGCTTAAAGTGACAGACTACATATTATTTCCCCACTACATGTACATGTTACAGTCCTATAACGTCCCAACGGAGTTGGCGCAGTGGTAATACAAAAAATTACATTTAAGAGGATACGAGTTAGATACCCGGTTCCGGCCATCCTTACTTCAGTTTTCATAGCTTTCCCAAATTACTACCTAATAGTAAGGCATGACCGAATACTACCCCGTTTCTGATTGAGTTTATGATTTCTTCACTAGTAATCTCGTTGTTTACGATAAGTTAATCGTTACTTACTTACCCTTCAACGCCCTAAAGAACGTTTTAGTTTATTTCCTTAATAGTAAACAGCGTTCCCCATATAGCTATGTCCATGTTATGAAAATGTCAATGCGCAATAAAAAAGTACCAATTCTTAAATGGATATGTTTGTTCAATACCACAAAAAGTTTTCAAATAAGTTCACGAAACAAGTCGTAGATCTAAATACTGGAATTGCACGCGTCTCTTGTTGGTGCAAATAGGCAGCATACTTAACGGTATTCGGTGAATGTGAATTTCTACTTAAGGCCACGGGTCCCTATTTTTGGTATTTTAGTAAGTTTTATTTTTAAATCTGGAAAGGAGCAAAAATCGCAAAACTGTTGCATAGAAATGTTTGAAATTGTTTGTACTATGTAGGCTTATATTTTCCAAACATGTGTTTTTTTTTTTATAATTTTGGCTAATAATTGTCTTTAAAAAATTAATTAAATCGATAACTAACCAAAACTATAGGAAGTTATGTTTTGAAAAAATTAGACTCCATAATACAAAGAGTTTCCAACATTTCTATGTAACGGATTTGCTATATCTGTTTCCTTTCAGGATTTAAAAAATAAAACTCTCAAAAACAGCAAAAATAAGAACACGTGGCTTTAAGGTATTGCGTCACATACCACATAACCTCAGTGTTCAAGGTGCCCTGACGGCGTGCAGCATTTATTTAGGTAACGCCTGGCAATTCAAGTCCAAGCTCTGAACCGCAAATGTTGGGACGTAAATATCAATTAAACGTGCATTGCAGGGACCTGTATGACTTTCACGCCTAGAAGTGGAAGTTAAAATGCACATTATCGATAGTTTCATTATTAACACATAAGCTCCATAGCAAAAATAATAGGAACTTACATTCCTACGCAAGTTATTGCGCATAGTTATAAGTGAAGAAGATCGGTGCCCCGGTATAATGTATCGGTCGCGTCGTGCTAAATCGAGTGACGCAAAACACACTAAAAATCACCGGAGTATACTTGGTCTTCGAGGTTCATGAGCATCAAATATGTTGACTGTCGGAAGTTTCGGTTGGCATTATAGTCGTCATCTTCAGAGTTGCGCAGCTGTTACCTGACTATTTTATCATTAAAATGACGACCGGACTGTCAACCAAACTTAGAATCGGACTTAGCTTAGCTATCAAGAATATTCAGGCAACAACCGCGAAAGCTTGCGAACAATAGGTCTATAACAGGATGTCTAGAGACCAACGTGGATTCGGAAGAACCTGGGTTCTGTTCCGACCAAATTGATTTCGCTTCTTCATGGCTTACAGAAATAATTCCAGCTCCTGTCTTCTTGATCAAGTGGTTTTCTCTGTAGCGACCTACCTGTCGGCGAAACGTTAGACTCTGAATAAAGTTACGTTATGTTGGAAAGAGCTTCATCAGAACGTGTTGCGTTATCACCTGAAATATGCTAATAAGATCCGAGGAAGAAGAGGTTGGCAGTGACGAGGAAACAGTGTTGCAAAATTAGACAGATGGAAGAGTCACAACTACGGTTTAAGGCCATATTGCCTTTAGCTGAAGGCCTGAATCTTAAATGTGGCAATGCTGCATCGAAACTTGTTGCTTGTCACAACTTGACTGCACTAGCTTCTGTAGCGTGTCTGAGTGCAGCTATGTGGTGTGTACACACACGTCTTTACATATTAGAGAAGCTAGCAAGCGACCAGCAGCAGGTATTCGACGCAGCGTTGCCACATTCAAGACTCTGGCCTTCTGCTTAATAGGGCGTGGTACATAATTCAAAGCTACAAGCATTAATCTATAACTGTAAGTTTCTGGGAGCCAATTTCCGAAAGTTAAACAGTAGCAATCCTAGACAATAGTTTAGCCAACGTTTTAAACAGAATTGTTTCTAGTGTTACGACCTTCTGAGGCACAATCTCTGACGCCGGAACTTCGTGCATTTAACTGCGGCGCAAGAGATTACGCGTAATGAATTAGTAATTCTGGATAAATATTTACTCATAAAGTTAGCAAATACCATTATCTAGGATTAATATTGAGTATTTTATCCATATTGGCTTCAAAAAAAGTGTAGGATTCAATTAATGGTTTCGGCGTTTATTTATCTACCACGCACTCTTAAGATGGCCATAATAAGGCGCAGTAAAATGCGGTAGTTTCAATAAAATTCTGGTTAGTAGTCAAAAGAGAGAAATAATCAGGGCACGCAGTAGTCGATGGTAGCCTAACCGCTTGGCTAGTGGTTAGCGCCCCTGGCTGCTTGGTTAAGGGTCCTGGGTTCGATTCCCGGCCGGGGAGGTTATATTTACATTCACTTCCTCTGGTTCAGGACTGTGTGTTTGTTTTCGTCTTGACTAATTACACAAGTCATCGTACAGTTACAAACTACAAAAAAAGAAAAAGTCAACAAATACTGGGTAATCGTCCAATAACAGAGTTCTAAAAGGAGGAAATTTGGCTCGTTGGCGACTTTGAGGTATCGCCAAGGAGCCTAACATAAAAAAAATAGAAAAAAGAATTAAAAAAAAAAAGAGGGTTCAGACATCTCGCCTCCCACCTAGGTGATCCGGCGGGTTCGGTCCCGGATTTTTCGCATGTGGAAAACTTCGCTGCTCCACATCTCACTGTCGTGTAATCCATTCCTCGGGTCGGACGAGCGACAGGCATGTCTCGCTAGTCGATCAGCCGGCCCAACCTTCACCCCGGCCTTCTCTCATACACAATATGACTCTGTCCGATGGCGGGTACACGTAGTTGACTTTAATTTTAATTTTCAAATTTAACATTTATACGGACAAGAATAAAAATTTGGGAACTGTACCAGAACTGCCGTACATTTGGCAACGCTGGGAGGGAGCCAATACGGGCGAGGAAGAAAGGAACGACCACGCAATGGGGAAAGTGGTGCTAGGGAATACCAGCATTGAACTTTCGTCGCCTTCCCACTCCCTCCACCCCCCTCACCAAACTCTCAGTCTTTCACGCCGTACACAATATTAGCGGCATTCCGTGAGGTCATCCCTATATCCCCGGAACAGTTACAACAGGAAGCCAAGTCTGTTTCGCAACGCCGTCTAGTGAATCAGTGGGTGTGCGTCTAAGAACCGCTACAGTTTTTCCCCTTCCCTGGGGCCGAGTAAATATCGCCACCTGCTATTTGCACCGACGCAGCGCAACGAAAGTGCAGAGCAAGTTAAGGGCTTGTTCCCGAGTTTATTTCAGACTGGTGCCAATAACTCAAATATTTTTTAACCAAAAGTTTTGAAAAAAATTGAGTCAATGTGCAATCACACGATGCACAATACTGTGGATGCGGTTTTTTTCTAAATAATGTACCATTCGCCAGCAAGAAAATAATTTCCTTCATTTTTGCTTATTTTCACGACGAAAAACGTGGTACTTTGGGTAATGAAATCTAAAAAACCGTTCAGTATAATTCTACAAAAAAATTCAGCTACAAATTATAACATATAAGTGTCAAAACTGTGCAGCGAAATTTTGATATGAGTATTAGGTAGCAACAAAAAAATATTTTCGAAATCACCGCAAAACTCCGTAACAAGGCCTTAAATGCTTCTTCTAGTGAATTACGTGAGTATATAATTCCAATGCAGCACAACCAGACGCAACGCAGGTGCAAGTTTTGCGTTGCACCAATAAAAGGCGATATTTAATCCTTTCCCCCCTCCCTCCCGTGGCATTTATGCTGCGATTTTTGGCGATTCCTGGCGAACGTACTGAGTATACGAATCCGCGCAGCCTAAAAATACAAATTTAACAAATGCCTCACGCCCATCAACGATTGCGAAGGAGTACACCGAAGTGCTCAAACGTTTAAGTAGTTCCGGGGTGGACTTTTATTTCATTCAATATTACTAGGCCCCACTAAATTTTCACGAATTTTAAAAGCAATCTTTTAAAACGCGTTTGGAGCAGTGGTTAGTGCTCTCACCTCCTAACCAAGGCGATCCGCTTTTCTCGCATTTAGGGATCGTGCCAAACGATGCCATTTGCCACCCGTTTTTCACTGGGAGGTCCCGTTTCCCCCTGCTCCTTGACTCTTCCGTGCCGGAATCGCTCCATAATCACCTCATACTACCCATCATTAGAGCTGAAAACCTCGCTGTGACGAAAGTGAATTCACTTCATTCTTCACTTAGTCACCATATTACACTTCTGCGTTTTGGCACGTTTAATGTAGAACCCAATGCAGTGCAGTCACTTACACCTTATGTTGTCTGTTTTCCTTCTGTCCCTCGTTCAAACAAGATTTTCCCAAGCCGTTGCCACTTCATTGGCAGAAAGCCGGCGTGATTTTTAGTCCCAACACAGAATCGCTACTCATCGCGAGAAAACAGTTCGAGGATTGAATGAAAAGTTCAGTCAGAAGCCAGGAGAATTTGTTGGCGTGTCGAGACGTGTATTAGTATCACTCAGTTCTCGTTCCTAAACATTTCAACAACTCAGCCTAACAAGCAATCTGCATGCAATACTGAAACAGTAGGCTAAATACCATAATAACAATGACGCGAAAAAATAGACATGTCTGCCGCAAAATGAAAAACAAAACGTATCCGCCATTCAGAACAAAGATTTCTTGGACGTCAGCTTGACCAAATCAACGTACACAACGCGAATTCTAAATCATTATTATATCGGCTTAATTTGAGTCGAAATTTAATTTCGTCCCCAAACGTTGGTAAAACTGGTGAGGTGGTTAGAAAATTATGTTTACGTATTTTAAAAGATATTTTAGTTGGTTGTCATAAGCATAGCATAATCTTTTAAAGCAAACTTGTAATTGTACTTTCATTTCCACGTTTTGGAACGCCAGTGTGTATTTAAACTACCTATATAAAGATAGTTACAAAAAATACTGAAGAATTGTTGTGGCTATCGTACTAGAGGTTAGTATGTAGTGGTGTATTTATGTAGTTAATTATTTATTTTGTATTTATCGCGCGGCACACAAAAAAAGTGTTTGCAGTAACAATAATTTTTAGTGTCGCATCGCGTCCTTCGTGTCGCTTCTGGCGCGATTTTTTTTATATAATATGGACACCGATTTATCAAGGTAAACGTTGACTGTTTGCTAGGCTTCAATATAACATGTTCATTTCTGATGTTCTAATTTCGTTATTGGTGTGACCCCACAATAATAGTGCGCCGCTACTGAACACATGTGATTAGTTTTTATGAATAACTACGTAGCCATCCTCCAACCCTAGGACTCCACACGTTTTGCAAAATATGGTGGCCCAATAGATTCTTGCGATCTTCCACTACCTCCGCTTATGTGACAAAAATAAATAAAATCAATATCACGGTAACTTATTTTGTTGTTTTATTCGTAATTCCTTCCTGATTAAAAATACGGCAAGATTTAATTGAAATTTTTTTCAATAGCGATGTAACTAATTACTTGACCTTCCATTACGTATCTTGTATTTGAAAATGCAAGGCGTAAATATGAAATAATTAAGCTAATTTAAAATTTAAAATACGAATTCTCTCACCAAATAATACACTAAGTAACTCCCAGTGTCGATTTCGTCCAATAAAACGCACCTAATAGTCAAATGTAATGTTTCTATAAAGAAACATTGCCGGTTATTTGTCATAGCCTTCATTTATTAAATAATAATTAATATTATTAAGAAAATAGATTACGCAGCCAACGCGTACTCACTAACGAGCCGAGCGGTTCGCGAACCGATCGTTAGCAGTATGCTCGCAAGTTTGTACGCTGCACCTTGCGTAATACGAACCGCTCGCGGCGATTAGAAGGAAGTCCGTTTTTTCGACGAACGCAAAGGAATTCGCAGCGCTAGTCTAGACCCCATATGTTCGTACGTTTAGACAATGCTCGCGAATCTTCTGTGCTGTCAGTAGACTATCATCCGCTCGTTTTAGGCTCATTGTTGATTCAGTTGTCCAGTGGATCGCTGGAGGTTCGTTGAAACTAATTTTTACTCGAACACGTTACGAGCGGCCGACGAGCGGATCACGAACCACTCGGCTCGCCAGTGTGTACGCCCTTAGCACATTACGCTCACCAGTTAAACATTCGAGAAACATACTTCAGCGTGTCGTGTGTTACTAACAAGGGCATCGTTTCAGGTTTTTCTTGGGGGGGGGGGGAAGGAAGGGCAAGATTTTATTTTTCGACGACAGTGACCTTGTTGCATCTTTTTTATTAATAAAACATGTAAAAATTATAGAAACTTTAATAATAAAACTTCAGTTATGTGTGCTTAAGTTAGCATTATTAAAATAACAAAATATAAATTATATACACTTAAAATTCTAAATCGAGAGAGGGTCTTTGCCCCCCCCTCCACCGACCCCCTAAATTACTCCCCTGGTTACTAAGTATCGTGAATTAAGATTTACATAGATGAATTAATTACACATATTGCAATGTACATGCCCATTTTCAGCAGCCGTCGACGTTCCAGGTGTTGTATTATGCAGTTATTGTTTGGTTACTTTTTTTAAGATGAAGTCGTTTTTTTCCTAATCGCTTTTACATGAGGAAGTTTAAAAAACTGCGTAATATGTCCTTACGAATGCGTTGTACATAATTTCTAAAATACCAATAAATTCTCTGGACTTTTTAAAGTCAATATAGACAACTAAACAAAAGTAACCACAGAAAACATTTCATTCCCAAAGGAGAACTTCTTGTACCCCATTCAAATGCTAGAGATTGTGCACCAGAAATTCTTTGCTAGCAAGAACTGTTGAAAAAGACATATTTTTCATTTTTTTCTTTGAGAAACCTTCAATTTTAAATTAACGCATTTAAATTTGGTGTACGCACGACGCCATATCAAGATATTAGTAAAATTCTGCTACGTTTGTTTACAGAAAACATTGCATTTTTTCCACCCAGACGGATTATGAGAATTTACCGTCCTACAGCATGTAAACATAGTAAATTTCCTTCATTCCTTCTAAAGAAGGTACGTTATTTCAATACGGCAATTTCACCATTGTTATCATGCATGTATAAGAAACTAATTATTAATTTATACTTTTTTGACGCACCTTCACATCAGTGCGGTATATTTTCGAATATTATTTACAAAGCAGTTCGCATTCGGGAGGACCCGGCCTCAATCCCTGGGGCCGGACCTCCTGATTCAGGTTTTCCATGGTTTCCCTAACCCGCCCCAGGCGAATACTGAGATGGTTTCTTAACAAAGGCCATGGCCGACTCCTCTCCCAGCTTCTATCATTTAATCAGGTTATGTGTCAACGTCTCTAATGACCTCGCTGTGAATGAGACGTAAAGCCAGCTTACCCTACTATACAATGTAGTTCAATATGCGGTCAGCTGTTTTCGCCATAGAAGCCTTACTTTATCGCCTATCACTTTAATGTTTGACTTGACTAATTACTTGGAGAGGACAGACCACACTCGTATTGATTATAAGGTGTTTATTTTACTTTCATTTTAAGTAATTTAACCAAAAATATTTTTAACTTCTCCAAGAGCATGGAAAATATCTAGCAGAAATATTTATTGGACAACAGATTACCACTGTAATTTTTATTTTATACCACAAACTATGTATATAAACACTCATTAGTAACATTCCAAGCGATATCCACCACTGTTTTACATTTCCAATGGCTTTAAAGTAATTTGTGGCTTCGAGTTATAAGAAAACCAAAATTTGAAAATCGTAGTTTATTAATTTAGGAAAAATATTCGTTTATATATTTCTGTGTTCAAATATTTTTCTTACTTAAAATTTGTTACTTCCTACTGTAAATTGCTTGCAGTGCCAAGATATGTTATCAGTTCCATCCTGAAGTCAGTAATTATTTCCTTCCGTTTTACTGCATCCGATCACAAAAATAATCTTAGCTAAAAAGAGGAAAATGTTTTCCATGCTGATTTTTATTTATTTTATTAAACCTAAAACACATGTGAACGTTTACCCACGTGTGCGCAAAAAAAAAAACATAGTTACTTTCATTTCTTTTCGCGTTCATAGAATGATTTTTCAATGTATGTTTTCAATCCTCGCGAAGGTAAACCAACGAAGATGTTTTATATTTTAATTCATCAATTTTCTATTGTTTGCGTGAAACTAATAATTCAGCAAACACAAAACTTCTGGTTACTACCGTCAAACGTGAATCAATGTAGAACTGTGTCATGCTACAGTGTTAAAGCGACCAACATACGTTTTGACGTGCGTTCCACTCTGCCGCCTGTCACGTGAAATATAGTATAAAGTACAGTGCAAGGCTGTATAATCTCCGGAGCATTTGTTTGGATACACACTATTAAGACAACTTACTGTGGGACACATAAAATACTCAAATACATACATAAAACCTAGGTATGGCGCCTTTCAGTGCCAATAAGTCGCGACAACATGTAAGATGTTGTCAAAATAATTGTAAGACACAGCAAAGTGTCATCCATCCCTTCAAATTCCAGCGTATGTAAATGTATATTATTGTTATTGTTTTGACATGAGATTTTCATTATTTCCCGACACCCTTGATGGAACGGAAAGGTAGTTAGTACCAGGTGCATTTAACTCATATCTAAGTATTTAGTCCTTAGTAACGTTATTTCCGAATACATTGAAAATTTACACAAATAAACGCATAAAACGGCAATTAAATATTTTAGGCCTATATGAACGGATGTCCGTACAAAAAAAAAATTTGACAAAATAGTGTTTGGCAGTTATGTGTGGTAATACTCTGTCAAAAGTTCACGCCCATCACAAGCGTACACTAATAAACAATCTACTAGGCCAAAGAATTCCCATCGAACTAGAGAGCCATGGTAGTCAAAAAGCAAAAACATGAGCCAGTATGGTATATTGAACTCAATTAACCTTTTAATTTCTACATTGCCCAGTTTTAATATGTTAAAAAATATGCTATACAAAAAATATTTTTCAGTGAATCTGTGTTTCATTGAGTTCCCACTGAAGTGAGTTCGTCTCAAAGCCACTATGAACGGATACTTAGAAATTCTATACCTAATGAGGGGAAAACTGGTGAAAGGTGTTTTCATATAATTGTAGATATAGCTCAAACCCAACAGGCTGTGGTGGTTTTTATTTATGTTGAATTGTTATACACGTGTATAAAAAGGGATCTTAATAGGCAATATTTCTAATTTTACTCCTAAGGAAATGAAAAGACTTAAAAACTATTTATTCGGTTAGTTATCGATATCCTTAGAACATATGGATATATCGAAGAGATATTTTCTTCGAGACAATACTTACGTGCATTTCCGAAAATTATTTTAGTGCTTTTAAAATAGGATCTCAAAGAAATATAAAATTGTGACATATACTTTATTTTAATTATAAATACATACCGAACAAAGAAAGACCATTCGCCTCCCACCAAAGCGATTCGGGTTCAATTCCCGGCGGGGCGGTCCCCGTATTTTCGCATGTGGAAACTGTTCCGGACGATACCCTTTCCCTTAATTACTTTATCCAGTGTACTTGGACGAACATGAGTTGTGTATAAGTGTATATTATATCGGTATCTTACTCATGGTTCTCAGACATTGAAAGCATCTACAGGTGGGTGGCCACTGCAAAGATCCATTTATCCTCACCTGATCATCCTGCGATGGAAGGTCAGGAGCTGGCGGGAACCACGTAAAGGGAGTGGTCGGCGGGGATGAGACCTGCTCGACCTCGTCTCCCCTCCTCCCCCTCAGTGCCATGATGAAACGACGCACGGCGACAGTGCTGGTATTTGACGGCGACCAGTTTCAGGGTCGAGGGTATAAATGCACTGTGCGCGTGCCTCCATCGTCATTCTCCAGACGGCCCTCTCCTCCGACACTCTCGCACCATGAAGCTGCTGGTGAGTACACGCCACTTCTACCCAGGCACGGTCGTCAAATATATGCTGTGTGTTGCGACCAGCTAATTTTACATCACAGCTGAGCGATTGCATAACTCCGCTGGGTGTATTTCTTTATACTGCTGATTCGCGAATTTTTTAGACGCCTGTGTATAGAACCGTAACTAAAAATTGCATATATATATATACATATTGTGTATGCAGAAGTATATTTTAAGGCGGTTCAAGTGGGGGGGGGGGGGAAATTAATATTTTATGTTCGTATGAAATAAAGTTAGTTTTGTAGACGTTACTTAGGAGTAATTTTTCCTCTTTTGCAAAAAATTCAGCTCAACAAGATTTCCATTGTAACATTTTACAGTCAAATTTTGCACATTTTAGTTCTTATAAGCCGCAAAAACCAGTGAACGTTAATAAATTTATAAATTCACAGTGATACTACATTTGACGGGCTACTGCTTGGCGTGTCTTAAAATCCAAAATATTAAAATTTTAATTTTTTGCCTTCTTTATCGATTATTTGGTTGGCTGACTTTTTTCTTGTCAATAAGTACACAGTTTCAGCTAATTATGTAACTAAGGAAATTCTAGTTAATTGCCTTTTTAGCCCATGCCGCATAATTTATCGTTTTGAAAATTTACCTGTAAAGACAAAAACCATTTCATACACAACTACATAACAAATTTATTATATCTGTTCTCGTTTACGCTTAAAAAATTACCCTCAAATCAGTATAAACATGAGAGAATGACCTTAATGTACTTGCAGCTACCCTGGCTGGACTATCTGGCACACGGAGAACTGTGGCACAGTGACTCCAGTAGGGCGGGGTCGTTGCTATCCGTCTGTGTCAGCTCTGCCACGATCTGTTACCGTCGTACGATCACGCACTCTCTTAGCTCGCTCATTCGTTCCTAGGTAGGACCGTTACTAGCTCCGGTCCGCCTAGCAGTTTCCTATCGCTAGCTTGTCACAATACGTTACGTAAAAGATTGTTTTCTCGATAAAATGAGCACTTTATAAGCCTTTGTTACATTCTAAACTTCAGATGATTTGATAGTTTCCTGCCACTTTTAAATGAAAACAAATCTATTCAACTAACAATCAGAGTGTATATATTGTACAGTACTAAAAATTAATGCCTGGTAAGGTAAGTGGACTTTATGTCTCGTTGACAGCGAGGTCATTACAGACTGTGACACACACTTGGCACAATGATATGAGCTGGAAGAGCAGTCGACCATGGACTTCGATTAGAAATCATCGCAGCATTCGTAGAACGATTTCTAGAAACCATGGAAAACCGAAATCAAGATGGTTGAAGCCGGGGATTCAACCTGGGTCCCACCGAATGCGAGTCCAAAATTTCGCTGATTGCGCCACCTCGCTCACTTAAATTCACAGAAAACAATAATATTTTTTTATTATTTTTCTGGACACGATTGTCTTTAAAAATTCCCCACATTCTCGCGAACCACCTATAAAATACGTTTTGAAACACGCCGATTGTTTCTTGAAATTATTACATATTTCCTCCCAAAAAGCTAACATTTAAAATGTTTTATACATTTGAACACTCTACCAATCATGTATGCTCTAAAATTTAGCCTAATTTCGGGCCCGCTGTTGGCATTTGGAAATGGCAGTTACAATCCACCAAGGCTATCCGAGTTCGACTCCCCATCGATGCCGTTGGTCGGTGAATCCTCCCGTGGATCCACAAGCCCAACCCTCTTTCCCCACACTCGGTGCCACGATAAACTCAGCTCATATCAGCTCTCGCCCACACTGAAAATATCGCTGCTAAAAACTGACAACATTTTTTCACTCCTGCAAAGATAATTTTAAGGGTTCGGCTAAAATAATAGTAAGGGACATTCAGAGAGAAACAGTGTTATGAGGTGTAAAACATAATAAGTGACCTATTTTATTCATATTAGGAAAGAATTTCAATTGAAGACTTGGAATTGAACTCTGAACTAAAAATTCATAAAGGACGTTGCTTACTATGTTTTACACCTGATAATACTGTTTCTTCCTGAATGTCTCTAAACATTATTTACAGCCGAACCCGTCATTTCACTTATTATTTAAATGTATAATGTAAAGTAAATTTAGAGTGTTATAATATGTTCTCAAGAAGATATTCTACAACAGCCATAATAATCGTCCACACGTTTCCCGGATATTGTCAACTTTCATTTAAACTATATGTTAAAATCCTGCCCCCGGGGTTCGAAAATTGTGTAAATAGCTTGGTTATGTCGAAAACGTGTTTAGTCTTACTCAAATTGCATTAATTAGATATGTAAGCGCATATCAAGGGTATACAACGTGTTGTGGGGGCCATCTTTGAGACCTATAATAATGAAACAACTGATTTTTTAAATATTTAATATGGAAGTATTACAGCACAGTATGTGTACTAATTATAAAAACTTCCAGAAATATCTTATTTTATAATTTGTCGCTGTCAGTAAGTTATCTCTAGTAAAATAATTTGTTTGGCGTTCATTATAAGTTTCAAAATTGAAAACATAATATTAATTATCTAATCTTAAATCGGTGACCAATAAACGAAAAAAGTATTTTATAATTCGCAGATCATCAAATCTAATTAAAATGTATTTCTTTTAACTCTACCGTACCGTAAAGATTTATTTATTGGTTGCTAGTTATTCCAGATGTGATTCGAGTCATTTGCGTGTATTTAATGATAAGTTTCGATTATAACTTCTTCCTCGTGGCATGTCATGTCCCCAGCTATTTTATATTCTTCGATTTGATAGGATAGAAGCAAACAATTGTGAAACATCAACCAATATTCAGAATTACTTTTCTTCCCATTTTATATGTAACACATCCGATTTTCCAGCCTCTGATGACTTAATTATTCAAATACGCATTAAATTATTTTTTTTAATATGTGTATAATAATAATGTATTATGTCTTAATCCAATATTTGACACTAATCCGACATGTAGCCTAATTACGTGCATTCTAATCCTGTTAAACAACTGCTTCACAGGCTGGATTTTTCTCATTTTTGTACCTTACGATGTACTGCTGGAATATACAACATGAAATGTTCACAATACCTGAAGGCAATGTAATTTTATGCAATATGAAAGCAACCACCGCTATTATTTTCGTTAAAGCGGGAAGTTTAAAAGATGAATTTTTAACAAGTTTAAGATCTCAATAATATATGTCAACAATACAATCGGAACTATTCTCTTATTTTTTTTTTTTTAATTTTGTCATAATATTATTTTTAACCTTTATTTATTTTTATGTGCCCCAGGAGTTTGGGTTTCAGGTGTATGTATGTATATTTGTCGACTAGAAAATACGTATTTGTGGAGGTGTTAATTGCTATGCACAGGATGTGGTGAGGGTAAAGGTCAGGAAAAAATTGAGAATACTAAGAAATGAAGATAGAACAATGCGTGAAAATAATATAGGTCACATTTACAAGAAATAATGCAAGGTCTTGAGCCGAAGGAAAGGAAAGACATGTAATGGAGCGATTTGTGCAGCTCTTGACAGCGATGTCTTGTACGCCGATGAACATGCCGGCTCCCGTAGCGCAGTCGGTAAAGCATCTGTCTGTGGTGTACGCGGTCCCCGGTTCGCATCTGGGCCCGGGCATGTTTGTTGTGTTGTCCTTCACCTCATGTCGGTATCATCGGCTCTTAATACCTCGTTGTCAAGAGGATGTAATACCCTCACATTCACAACCCATTAAGGAGAATACGGTGAGCATGGAGTGGTACTGGAACGGAAATCAGGGGTACACAAAGCTACCCCTCTTTCCCAAGGCCATCTTTATGTATTGGCCACAATTCCCACATGCAGAAAATTTTCTGTGATGCTATTCAGGAATTACACCCAGTTCGCTATTATGGGAGGCGAGCGCACTAGCCTCTACATAACCGCGGCCGCTGTGAATATGAAGCAACAAACACGTAAGGGTGTCTGGTGATGTAATTCATTCATCTTAATTTTTCATTTCGATAATATCAATTTTGTTTCATGAAATAACTGACTATTACCACTTTCATTAATAACATTTCATTTTATCGTTACAAATTAAACACATTACATTCAAAATACATTTTAATTATTTCCTACAATGTTTAATGTTTTTATATCAATAAGATTGCATTTAATTTTTTACTCACATAATAATTTCAACTTTATAGCTGATTTTACACTGTGTGCATCTTCTGCATTACCTTATGTTTTCATATTCACTGCATCGACGTTTGTTAATTTAAAATACCGATTTTTACTAATTAATTGGCCATACTATGGGGCAGTTTTTCCAGTTGCGGGTGATCATGTATGTGTTCCATCGATATTTGTTTCACCCTCGTGCATACTAGAGGCATCTTTCAAAATTAAACACAACTTTTTTGAAACTGATTTTTTTACACCACGAAGCTGTACTCTTAGGGACGTGAAATGTGTTTTTAAATATGACGACACTAATAACCTTTGGTGTGTGCAAATTTCGTTCCACGTGAACCATTACTTTTTCCACCATCAGTAAATGCTTAGCTTAGGAAAGAGCAAAGCCCAATTTTCTTTTTAAAAATTCATAACTTTACGTTTACATGGTTGCTAATCAGATTATACAAGTTATTGCCGTCTACTCGCAGAACATACTGTGTGTATATATATATATATGTATGTATATATATATATATATATATATATATATATATATATATATATATATATATATACATACATACATAGAGTGAGAGACGTAGATAGACACACACATGCAGGATGACCAGAAACAACCGCATAAGCACACCACACGATTCCTGGGCTGAATTTAGGATGAAAATGAAGTGGCAAAATTTTGTACGATGATATTTTGCATGCATTCTGTGGCAACACATCACTGTAGTCCTTGCTTGCACTCAAACTATACCTTACTATTACTGTTCTGACAAGCATATTATCGGTAAAGGTTAAAATCCCAAGCAGTCAAAACATAAATCTGTGATTACTCGACGTAACATATATAAAATAATACCTGGACGTGGAGGGTAAAAGGGTACTTTCTCTGCGCAGTGTTGCCGCACTGTGTACGTAAAATGTCGCCATACAACATTTTGCCACTTGCACTTTCGTCTCCAATTTAGCCCCAGGACTCGCGTGGTGTGCTATGATGCGCTTGTTTCTAGACAGCCTGTTTATAGCTAATCTATGTGTTCATCTTTGTCCGACTCTTTGACTCAGTGGTTAACGCTTCTGGCTGGTGACCCAAAGTTAACGGGTTTGACTACCGGCTAAGGAGGGAAATGTACAGTTACCTCCCAGGGTTCAGGATTGGGTGTTGTGTTGTTCCTCCCATCCCCATCTTTAAGTTGGCGATAGTGACCACTGCATTTCATCGTCGACTAGTTGTGCCTCAAGTATTCGTTGTGAGGTTCAAACCAGCTCTCGGACTGAAGACTTCAAAACTCATAATCTTTTATCTCTGTGTACATAAAAGTTCTGCATGTGTTATAAGAGAAATACGTTTATTTTAGTGTCGAACTTTCTCTTCACACACCAGTAGTTCTTAGTTTTTTATAAACCTAGAATGCTGTAGCCCACAAGGGCTCATTCTTAAAGAGGAGTGTTAGATAATTTTCTCATATTATCAGTTTTCGAGACGTAACCTTTATTCAGGTTGTATTATAAAAAGTTTTTCTTCGACAATACATATGACATATTCTTATTAAACTGCTTGACACAGATATTAACGGAATCTTTTATTAAGTTGTCGTGTGGAATAATTGCAAGGTAATTATAGGTAAATTTTCAAGAATGAGTACGTCTACAGTATAATATGAACATATAACACTACCATGATCTCCAAAATCCATCACAACTATCTTCTACGCCTCAACATTGCCACATTGGCCCAAAATATTTTTAAACATACATTACTGAAAAAAATCGATAAATAAAATTTACCATCTAGCTCTCCCCTTAAGGTTTTTGGTTGACAGTATGTACTTGTGTTTTGGGAATAATAATTGTGCGCGAGTTATTCCTCAGCGGAGAATACATGAGCTGCAATATAATAGTTTATTTCGTTGTGTCGTTGCCTTAAGAGTTACTTGAAGAGAGCATGTACTTGTTTGTCTGCAGATCGTCTCATGCTGCCTGCTGGCCGTAGCGCTCGCATTCCCTCAGGCGCCGCTACTGAAGCTCAACCCCAAGGAACCCATCCCCATAGTGGCACAGTCCAGTGTGCAGAACGAGGATGGAAGCTTCCAGAACAGGTAAACCTCCTATCACCTGTGTGTGTCCTTGCCGACTCCTGCGAGGACCTTCCATCCGGGAGGACACGAGTTCGTTCCCTGGTTCCGGCAGTCCTGATTTCGGTTTTCCATGATTTCCCGAAACCGCTCCAGTGGAATGCTGAGGTTTCTTGACAATGGTCATTGCCGGCTCCTCTCCCAAGTTCCTGTCCTTGTGTAAAGTTGCCAGTTAACCTCTCTATTGACGTCATTTTATACGGGCGTGAAGCCCATTCATTCATTATTTCATTCATTCATGCGTTACGAGCACGCTAATATTCCTTACACTTTTCACTGCAACACTATGAAAGAATAGTAGTTTTGTAGGTACCATAATTGTGTTAAAATATGGACAGCAGTCCAGTATGTTTGTTGGTACAATATATTTTAATTTGTTCTTTTTACAAAACATACTGTTTCTTGTACAGAACAAATTGTTGTAGGAACACTCCAGATATCACCGACAACCAAACTAAACTGTTGTCCCAATTTTAACAGAATTGTGGTACCTACAACAACACTTTTCTTTCAGTGATATAGGTCCTTTGCCACATCCTGTCACAATAGTGTACGCTAAATCCGAATCATTTGTAACATTCAGTGAAACGTTAGTCACTGAAATTCCAGTTAACAATTTGCCTCAGACTGATTAACCAGTAGAATTCACTGACGATCAGTTAAGTCTAACTCTTCTGTTTTTAGTGTTTTTTACGATAATTATTTAAATTTAAGCTAGAGAAGAAATAAAAATAAGTTTCGCAGTGTTGTTTAAAATTGTATTTTTTTGCCATGATATCGAACTTGTACGGTATCGACTAAAAGTTCAATTAACCGCAATATCGTTTATTTAATAATTATCCAAAACAATATAATTTATTACCTTTAAAAATCAGTGAATATGGAGAAGATAATTTTAAACAAATCTGCCAAACGTATTTTTGAAATCTGCTCTTGTTTAGGCGTAAAAATTTAACATTGCGAAAAAAAGTAGAAACAGGAGAACATGGAGGTGACATTCACTGAAAATTAGTGAAAATCACTGTTAAAAGTGCAGTACTTAGTCATGAAACATTCAGCACGGTTTCACTAACTTCAGTTGCTTATTTTTTAACGAAAAATCTGAAATTCCATCGAAGTAGTTCGTTTCTCACGGATTAAAGTTTAGAGTGCAAAATTAAAAAGCAGTAGGCATGAATTCAGTCAGTCACCAACGCACAGCCATTGGCTGGCTTGCCATGTAATATTCACGACTAGCTGGTAAACAGTTTTCCTGCTGTATGTAAACTCAAAAACATTCATCTTGGATTATTGGAGACTTACGGCAATGAGCCATAGTAAAACAAGACTTTGTTTGCGTGAACGAGTTGTTACACGTCATGACGGGATACATGCTATAGAGTGTTTTGTTTGTTTAAAAAAAACTATATCGTACCATATGTCGCTTACGCGATGGTGGACGACATATCAACCAGTAACCACATTCCAAGTGTGTGTACAGGATGCATGATCAAATTTACTTTCTTATAACGTACACAATACACTGTCCCTTTGCCAACCCATGGTTAACATTTCCCTCCCTTCCCCTTAACAGATATCATGCACATTAATATTGATCAGTGAACATGCCGTCTTTTACTCTTCCGTTCATCTCACCTAAATTGGCCAGCAATTTCTGAGAAGGTAAACAAAATTTATTACACTGTACTAAATTAGTGTTGTTTATGATTAGTATATTCAACAAACTCCAATATTTTTGTTGGTTTTTTATGCGGTGCTTCACGAATTACAAAATTTTTATAGAGTATCGGAATAAAGAAGGGCAGTTAAAATTTTAAAACCAGTTAATGGCATTTGCTTTATATAGTCGAAATGCCCATCTAGGATGATGCTCTTTATATATATTTACGTTAACTGTATGTCAACCCCTAGCTAAGCCATTTGATTTATGCAGCCCCGTTAGTGACGAATCAGTTCTGTATTGTGAATTAGATGTAGGTAACTGCCATATTAACTCCTGCATCTTACATTGCGTTAGTCATGCGAACAAGGTGATACTCTGTCAAACATTCTAATCACATTCGTGTGTACACAGGCATTTGTGATTTCAGTTTTATGCTATTTTCAAAATCACTCAGGTGAACACTACGGGTACCCCGAAAGGGGGCATATACCATTAACCAACGCTTAAAAAAATAATTTAATCAGATTTTTCTGAATTTTAGAAGTCAAATTAAGAAAATTAAAAAAATAATAATAAACGAGAAGTTATGTAAAATAAATTTAATGCATGGGAAATTACATATTTTGTAGAGATATATATTCCTGTAGTGAGCTCTTGGATTGAAATAAAAGTTGAAAAACTATGGCATAAAATGTAAGCCAGAAACTCATCACGCTGGAAAAGCAATTTTGTACGAATATGTTGTAAAAACTATTTCGTAGGAATTTTTTATGTACGTTCTTTCGTATTCTTAAATATTTCAACATTCCGCCTATTTTTATGCACCACACTTGTACGAGGCAGTGAGTTACAAACTAATACTAAACATATATATTTGTCTGATATATATATATATATATATATATATATATATAATTTTGAAAGTCAACACAGAAAAACTAAAAACGATTCGTTATAGAAAATTGAATTCGCCAACTTTACAAGAAAACATTCTTCAGAACTGTTTAGGGTGCCGTAATTTCATAATTTTAATTTGAGGCAAGCTATTGCATTAAAGTGATGGTAGCCACAGCAAAAATTGCTTTCTACGGTTGTTCTATCTGAGTTATTCTAGATTCTTGAAAATTGTATTACGTTTATTTAACGTTAATTTACACTCCACGTTCTCTTAATTCAGGCAACGGTCTCTTCCTTCATTGTACCTTGTTCTTTATGTTAAGTCATTCTATCCATCTGTAATGAGTTATGATAATGAGACGTTAAGCCCTGCTTTCTGTTTTTCAGTCGTTCACAACAAAGTCACATCTGCAGGACATCGACATTCTGACACTTACTGAACACTGTCTGTTCTAACAAACCAAAGTTAAATAAAACTGTTTAAACCCTCGCATATTTATATATAATATGTAAATTTTGTATTGTGTGCGTTAAACTTTCAGTTCAATGAAAAACAAGCAGGAAAATTCGAATTCAAAATTACCTTCATCTATTCGAAAGGATCAAGAGTATTCAATTGATTGTGTTTGAGGAGTTATTGTTGGTGTATTAACAAACGAATTTGACACACTTGGTTTGGCAGGCACTGCTTGCGAGCCATGGTGGTTTTCTCCGAATCCTACACATAAACGTTCGTTTGAGGCAGGAATTTTCTCAATTTTAAACCGTCATACAAACACGTCGAGTTTATTATTTCAAAGCATATGTTGTTGGATAAATTTTGCTGTTCTAAAGCATGTAGTTCGTTGGTTAAAAATGCAAAAAAGAATTTTAAATGTTAAAAAAAATAATTGTTTACGGAAAAAAATGCTTTTATTTATGAATTTGCTTAATTCAAAACAATTTGTAAAACAGTCTTTACTTGAAAGGAGCTACACACGTAAGAACACTTCTCACTAACGTTAGTTTCTTTATTTGCTCGTGGAATGGTGTAAATCGAAGAGGTAACACTAAACAAATACGATTCACTAATATATTTATACTTTGAATTTAGCCGGTTAGGTTGAGATTATGCAGAGAGTTTCGCTTTCTATATTTGTTGACGGACTGTAAACGTACCAAAGTTCTCAAGGCAGACACAACAAACGACTAACGTCTACTTATTATTTCCGAGGAGAGTAAAAATTATTGTGGCCCAGTCGATCAGCCCCTCGTCACTGTGTTGATATAACAAAACGCCCGTTATAATATCACATCTTCCCATTTTTAAGAATGCAATTGTATACTTACTAAAAAATTCTGGACTTAGCACTATTCATTAAATGCTGCTTGTAGTAGCAAGGCAAGGTATCCACCAGTCTCAGGAAAAAATAATTAAACACACAATGCCAATATAATCGTAACAATTAATTGTATTTTAAAATAACAACAAAGAGGAATTTATTTTTGTGGAATGTGAAATGCCGATATTACGTATTTTTCAAATTTCCATTGTTATATATGTGACGGTATAGGTCAAGCCGAACTAATCAAATTCGTTAGTTTTGTCATGGTAGTAAAGTGGTCACTCTAAAGTGTATCTCAAAATATTTAGAATAATTTATTGGCAAGATTACATGGTTTTCTTGCGCAAATTTCAAACTGTATTTTTAATTGGCTTTTTGTAGTTTTGTATAATATAATGTTAGTAGTTTTTCTGTGTGCTTCACTGATGAAGTACTCTGGAAAAAAATTAATTTGATATTGGTGGCGTTGGCTGCAGTATTAAGCATTTGAAATTACTCGCCTACACTGTAACTGGCATAGATGTGCAAAAATATGCAATTTACCAACTCGTACAGTCTTACAGCGGTAGAAATGTTTTAACCATTCTGTTAATGTTCAGTTAATCCTCTACAAAATTTGCCATCGTATACCATACAGAAGCAAATGTTACGACAGACCCCTACAAATCTCCATAGAATATTCGATTACTTTGGCTTAATGATGATAAATTTCACAGTAATGAAGTTTGAGCAAACATTAACTCAAATTATATATTAAATATTGCACGGAAATGACGGTTATAATTCAGTATTTAATTACTGGTGCGGTGTGGATTGTTGTTTAACATATTAAAAAACAAAGTTTCAAATTCGTATAACTAGTATATTTTTATTTTTAATTAGGTGGCAACCATTGGTCAATTAAAATGTTTTTGAAGTTAAAAATTTTGGACTGCAACAATTATAAGATCAGTTTCGAAAACCTGCTAAAACAAATGTTGTACTTTAATCACAGATACACTCATATTCAACCACGAGATTTATTCTACGCCCAGTTATAGGCAGGAAAGAATTTCACTTATTTTACCAAATTATAAAATACAAATTTACCATAAAATGTTTCAGACAAATTTCTTCTACCGTAATGTCAAATTTGAGTTAAAATTTCTGGAAAGTTAAACAGCCATATGCATCTGATCAATTATGTTACAGAATATATCTGAAAATTTAAACAGTCTTATGCATCTGGTCAACCATAACTTAGCTGCGATAGTTGTGATAGACAAGCTTTCGACTCCCGTTCTAAATAATCGCTAATTATGCAATCTTCAATATAACAGTAAAAAGAAAATAAACATTGCAATTTTTAAGAAGGTTTGCTATCATAATTTTGTTTTTCAAAATAAATTTCATTGACTAGGCTTTTTATGTGTAAAGAAATATATTGAGCCTCTATAATTAATGTGTATGCTACACTTTAATAAGTTTTGAGGTCAAAAAAAGTGAACAATTTATCTCTACGACTAACAACACACATAGGACTTTTCTGTGAGTTATATGAGAAACTCAAAGAGATTAGTTGCATAGGTATGTAAGTAGGCAGCAAAAAAGTCCAATCTCAGACCAACATTGTTCTGTTAGCACCACAGGGAAGCAAGACTATCGCTAGAAGTCCCGTTTCAATCATGTCGCAATTATTAATCATACGGCGTTGTTGCAGCTACGAGAGTGGTGACGGCACCAAGGTTGAGGCTGCAGGCCAACAGAAGGCGGTGGGACCCAAAGGAGAAGCGGGCACTGCTATCCAGGGTTCCTACTCCTTCTACATAGACAACGTGCTGTACACTCTCACCTACACGGCGGACGAGAATGGCTTCCAACCACAGGGCAACTACCTGCCCACACCACCGCCCATCCCCGAGAAGATCCTTGAGGCACTCGCCTACAATGCCGCACACCCC
>PNEQ01104620.1:0-26730 GCA_003012365.1 Medauroidea extradentata
ACTTTCTTTCCGCCCTTCCAATTTTTTTGTCTCGAGTGTGCTGTCTGCGCCATCGCAAAGAGAATGCGCCAGGCTTGAAGGGAAATGGCGCATGAACGATCATCGCAGCCACAAAGATTTAAGCATTAACTCTAACCGTACTGACGACGAACGGGTTGCGCCGAGGCACACAGAGTATAAAAAAATTTGATTTGTCGCCGCAGGGGAACGTGAGACTTAGCATTGAACGTGCAAATATACAGGAACAACACCGACGAACTCCAGCAAGTGATTCCTTACGAAAAAAACAAGCACAAATTGAATTTAGAATTTTTCGTCTAAACGTAATATTAAGGAAGTAATGAGTCCTTCAATATAAAAATTTATATTCGTATTTCCCCAAAATATCGGAAACTAAATGACATAAATAAAAAAAACTATATTTTCAGCATTGCTTAATGCTGTTGGGACCTTCAAATCAACAGCAAATACAACTTGATACCTTCCACCCTTATGAAAATAATAGGGGTGTCTAACCTCTAATTGCATATAAGTTTTTTGCCATGAGCATTTTCGAACATTTGAAGATGGTTAATTGAGAAATGAGACCTGTGTAACAAAAAGGTTTTGTTGCAACTGTTAACGATGTACCGTTTGTGCTCAAACAAACTTGAATAATTTGCGCAGGTATACAGAGCCTAGATCACATCCTAGATCATAGGCAATCCTGCAAACATCCGTGTGATGTGTTCAGCGTACAGGCTGTGGTTGGCCTTTCACTGTAGACAAGTATAATACTGTTAAAGTCCACACAGTTGGGAACATATAAAATCTATCGACGACATAGGTATTTACAAAATTATAAATTATATAAACGAATAGCAAACGTTTGCATCACATGTCCCCAAGAAATATTCATGAATCAGAAAACAAATTCTCCACATAAACGTGTAAGTTGCCTTAGTCTAAACGTTAATGTATGTTTTCACGTCTTCAGCAGTAAGTACTTCTGTGATTCTGTTATACCACGTATTATTGTTTATAGATATATTTTTTATTAAATTTAAATATGCATTTAAAACTGTAAAGTAATTACAAGTAGTTACAAGGTACGTAGAAAACTACATTTTTTAAAACTACCAAATAAACTTTAGCTCCTCAGTAGGTAATGCTGTAGGCTTAATATAATCAAAATTTACTCTTCTATCATAAAATATTACTTTACCCACCTAGTACATCTGGTGCCCAAAACTTTCAACGAATTTTAGCTCAGTGTAAATTTAAGTTGATTACGTCATTTCTGAAAATTAATTAACGAACTTACCTTAACCCGCGTGTCATTTAAAAGACCTGTAAGAAGTAACTGCTACACGTAATCATAGAACTTGAATTCAGAAACTATTTATTTAAGTGACCTGTAATGTAGTTGGCCACTATAATGAACGACCTCGCGAACATAATGCACTGCTGTACTTGGAGGTTCAACCATGTTTGTTAGGAGAAAAGTTCTAATAACTATCCAAACCATTTGTATTGACCTTGATTAGAGCAATAGTTTGTTTAGTTGTTAGAAATTCGTGATATTACATCAATTATTTTATACTAAAATTTAAAAATACGAATAAAGTACGCCAGTGTTTGCTGTTGCCAACAAAAAAAAATACATAGCAAATTCTTACTATCTGGAAATATTGTTGTAATTTATTGCTCTAAAAAGGACCTAACACCACCAGAACGAGTAACAAACAGACTGTTAATATTTAAATTTTACTCAGAATGTGGCCGCAAGAGTGGACAGAAAAATTAAAGACACGTCCAATTACAACATCTAAAACAAGTGGGTGCCCAGACGACAGTAGCAAAACAATCAGACGAACGTAACAAGATACTTACTGAAACAGGAGGTGCAAAGTTATGACACTAAAATTTGTTATCCTCTCCGGTCACATACGAAGTGTTAATTACGCACACATTATAGTTATTTGTGAATGATTTATTCCGTAACTAAACATAGGTTCGGTACGTGCCATTAACAGACTTTTGTATAGCTCAATCTATCGATGTATAACAATATACAATTACGTATTTAAAACAATACATAAACTGTGAGGTTTATATATTAACATTAAAAATATGTAATACATGTGGTGATGAAGACAATGACCAAAACGTCTAGCTCAAAGACCAAAGTTAGATTAGTTAGAAGTAAAATACATAGATACAGTGCTGGCTGCAGAACGTACCCAAGAAATAAAACGTCGATAAAATAATCTATTTTTCCGCCAAAGATCAATTCAATATCAGAACTTATACATAGTAAACTAATTTAGTTATTAGTTAATTTATTATGTAACGCGGGAGAAGGTACAACACTTACGGAATATTTATAACTATGATGTTTGAATAAATGTGCAAAAATGATACGATCGGATACTATTTTCAGTGTAAATTTGTGTGAGTCAGTAATGAGGTATAATTTTCTTTTTTTTAAAGTGTCAATAATAATTAACGAAGCGTAAAAAACATGTAATTCTGGCATCTGTCCCCCTCCTATCACCACAGCTGGCATACGTGTTACACTACACACATTCATACACAGACACAACACAAACACCAACACACACACAAAGATATATATATATATATATATATATATATATACATCCAAGGCTCGTATTTACTGGGGAGAGATTATTGGAAAGAGTTGTACCCATTCACTACTGAATAAATTGGTATAGTATTCTATTCGTCAACCGCAACAGTAACTCTGTAGTATTTTGAATGAATATTGCCCCACCTACTATTCCTGATATTCATTTCTTTAGAAACCATTGTTCACAGTACTGTGTGCTGTTTATGCGCAAATATTTACCGCCGCACGTCCCATGAACTTTATAACAAAACAGGTAGTTTATGCGATACCTATAGGCACTCACATGCGATGTCCATTTAAATCATAATTTTTATATCCCACTGAAACTATTGTTTATTGAACGCTGATTACCTTGTTCTCTCTAATTTTAAAGTCAGAGTACATAAGAAATCACCCTGCTACTCGACGGCTTAGGATTTGTACTGTGACAGAAAGTGAACATTTTAAGTCTACCCATCATAGTTAAATCAGTTCTGAAACTCTGCAATTACTTAGACCTCGTCTCCATTACTGTAATGATTGCCCCGCACTACATTAAAAATTAATCCCAATATTAAACATAAATTTCGAGTCAACTCGTCTCATTAACTTAAATACACTGTAAGCGTACCGCGAATATGAAATTAATGTAATTTTCGGAAACAAGCTTATTTGCTTCCTCAATGGACATAAATTGCTTCTCTAGCCGGCACTCGAAAATCAGTGTGATAAAATCCCATTAGAAATTATAGGTGGGGAAGAGAAGAAGTTCATTACTAATGTATTCCCTTCCTTGTCTAGATTTTAATAAGTAAAATCCTAATTAGCAACATTAATCATTGGTGTTATTTTATTTGACCTCTGAAGTCATAATTAGGTAGGAGTCTTTCAAGCACGTTTAACGTACCTTAAGCTTTGCAATTTTTAAAAGTCCTAATGCATTGAAGGTGTTAACTTTATCCAAGTTACAGTTTCTGCCGAAGATGTTGTCTCTGAAAATGGTTTATTATTTTACCAGCTGGTAGCCGTGACTTCGTTCGCGGGTTTTTCAATTAAATGCGGGAATAGTTCTGAAACAAAACAGTTTTGAAAGTGCTAACTGGTACAAAGTGATGTTAAGGGTCACTAATGACCATTTCAGAAACATTTTGAAAAATAAATTTGTTTCATTATTTTTGGATGTCTATTTCGTCACCTGCACAACCCTATTTCTCTCTCCCCCTCCCCCCCAACTTATAAAGCATAAGAGAACCCAAAACTCACCTAGTTCTTTTGCACTGATGTTTTATAGGTATCACGTTCTGTCTCTCTACCCCGTTTGCCCCCCTCCCCCAACCCAGAAACATTTGCGGGAGCACACACAAATCACATAAGTTTCATTTCAACTGGATGCATGACATAGGAACGCACGAACATAAAAAATTTCAAGTTCCCATACAAATCTCATCTTCTATTTAATACCTTTAGGGGACGAATTTTCAAAAACACTTTCTCAGTGCTCGCCTATGTTATACAAGGAACACCTGTGAAAAATTGCATTCTTCTATAACCACCGGTTTTTAGCTCTGCGTTGCCAGCCAATCAAACAGTTTTATGAGTCGGTCTTCGTACTATGTGTCGATTTATTGGGTATTCTGGCCTATTTTGTTTCACGTCCGAAAATTACGAAAATACCGCAATTGAAACATAGCAATAGATCTTGCCATTCGGTATAAGTATAAGAAGTGAACTAGTATCTCGTAATTATGTCTTTTTTTTTAAAATTAAATTAAAAAAAATATCACTTTTACTAACTTCCATTAAATAAATGTAACTATAAGTTCCTTGTTCACTTCTTATACGTCTACTAAAATTAAGGTCATCAGTCGAAACCCGGAAATTTCGCTAATTCACTTGAGAAAAAGTTGGCTTTCAAACTCCCATACTCGTTAATTACTTCCGCGATGGCTAGAGCCAGTGATTTTTGGTGAAAAGAATTCTGCAACAATTTGTTTCAATGCCTTATGTGAAGACCCGTTTCTCTGCTCAACGGTCGGTGATTGGAAGTTTTAACTTTCGGCGTGTGGTGTCGCGGTAACATTGTTCGGGTTGGTGCAGTCAAATGAGCCACGCCTCTGCCCTATTATATTCTGCCAATAACCACGAACCAGAATAGCAGGTGTGCACGTAAGGGATTGAAGCAAGTTGTTGCAGAATTCTTTTCACCAAAAATTACTGGCTCTAGCGATAGGGTCACTGTTGCTGAAACTCTTCCTTGAGGAATGTGAACCAATAGCAAACCTGCAAGAAAACAATGACTGACCCCGCGCAGACGTGAAACTAAATATTAACTCGAGCAACAGACAATGGATAAGTAGCCGGCTGGTCCTTTAACCCGTGAAATATCCGGCTCTGTAGTCATTGGTAGAGATGATGGTTTATCGCGGAAAAACTTGACTGTTTGCTGGGTTTCAAGGTACGTCCAGCTTATGAAAAGATTTCTGGCTTTCGCTTGTACGTAGAGCGGTTGCCCTATTTGAATAATAAGAATCCCGCTATTGTACTATTTGATGCCTGTTATTGGTCTGCAGACAGCTACGTTGTGTCAGACGTATATCACCCAATCATACATGCCACAAGAAACCACAATTTTTTCAAGGGTACGTTAGCACAAAAAAATTTCGCGATATACGATAATCTCTAGTCATTGGCAATGTTTTATTGTGGTTCTTTTGACATTTTCTGTCGTGAGAAAATAAATCGGCTAGGAATACCAATAAATCAACACGTATAGGGATACTGACTCATGTAAGAGTTTAATTAAGTATATACCTTAATGAAATTCTAGTGAGACGGAATATTGTTTTTTTAACAGTACTTCGGGAGTTTCTGCAAGTAAAGTTGTAAATACAGTCGACTTGCGAGGGGTTCGAGCAGGACATGTCTCATGGAGAGCTCGCTGCCCTGGGGGAAGCCCGGGCGTGATTGCAGCTTGGCCAAGTTATTCACTCAGTTGCGGAATGAAAAGTCCGTGGACTGAGAGCAAATCCCCCCTTTCCTCACTCCTCCCTTATTTCCCTTCCACTCGAGCGACTGTTTAGGAGGATGGGAAAAGGGGGGCAACCCCTTGGAAACTGGCTAGAAGCTCAACACTCCCCCCTACGTCGCGTCTGTCCTGACAATGTCGCCCCATCAAACCCTCCCTCTCCAACCAGGCCTCTTTTATGTAATTATTTCCCTTTGTGTGGTTCATTTGCCACCTCTGCTCCGGCCCTGTTCTACCTCCCCCCCCCCCGCCTTCCGCAATCTCACTATCCTCCACCCCCTGGCAGGGTCTTGAGCCTGCAACAGGGTGATTCCTCGCCAAAGACAGGGAGGGAGGGGGAGTCGTTAACTAATGGTTTAAATTCGCGTCGCATGGCTCCATCAGTAACAAATACCCCTCCCCTCCTCCCCCAAACCACCCTCGCGACAACCACCGGCGATAACGAAGTCACTGTTGAGTCCTTCCGGCCGGCCGCGTGTTGTGAGTGTTCCGTCTCATCGACATTCTAAAGCAGAGCTCTCAAGATTATATTGGCGACAAAAATATAACTGGCGAAATGATGTACATTTTACGTGCACGATGTGGCGACACTTCACGGAAATATTTCCTTCTTGTGCTCTACGTCCAGGTACTGTTTCGGGTATGTTACGTCGAGTAAACGTAGAATCATATTTGGATCGCTCGGGATTTGAACCTGCGCCCCATAACATGCAGGTCAGAACAGTATTACTTATATATCTGTGGATCGCAAAAATGCGGCTAACTACACTGCCATGTTGCCACGTTGTACATGTGATGTCATGTTTTGCCACTGACATTTTCGTCTCCAATTTAGCGCTGGGCTTGCGTGGAGTACATTATCATGCGTTCGTGTCTGGACTCCTGTAGTCGTCGGTACAATCGCTCGATTGACCTGGTTGACGACGTACTAAGTTGAGAGCTTGCGCTTAATAAAACAGATTGCACTTGAAAAAGGAACCCGTGATTTCTCACGAATCACCAATGTTATTTTTTTTTCGTTACTGATTTCAGATGAAACACTTTCAAAAAATTAATTCCATGAAAAATCACCGGTAATCATCAGGGACATGCGAAACTTGCGTTGATTCCTGGCAGCAGACTAAAATTCGAATTACTGTATACTTGTTCGACATCTCCTGTTGGCCTAGAACGACGTGGCCTTCCAAGTAGGACGTTTCTGATCAAAAGTTGAATGTTCCGCGGTTGATTGACCAACCTATAAAATTGCCACATACGTAACTGGAATCACATAGAGGCCTGTGTCCAGTGGAACCACCCGAGATTGTACTCTGCTATGTAAAGGACAGCGAAGTCTGGTCTGTCAACAAATAATAGCACGAATGTCTCTAGTAATCAGTGATTATTCACTCTTTTCGATTTAGACAGCATGTATTCAGCCTTATTAAAATAAAACACCCGACTGTTATAAGTACATTATCACTCGGAAACCGACTGGAGAAATAAGGTGAATTAAGAAATATCCTCGTGTTTTGATTGTTCACTAAATACATGCGGCTTATCGCATAAATAAAAGTTTCAATTCGATTTTAAACTTTTTTTTACTAGGACCAGCAGTTATAATAACTAATGTGAAATATGATTATTTACAACTACTATTATGTAATCGACGCTTAAGAACTAAACAAACAGATCACTGGAAAGTCGAACATTTACACGAACCAATTTAAAGATGTACAGTAAGCCTTAAGAAGGGTTAATCGAAGCCCTAATGAAACTTCAGTTGACTTTGTGCTAAGTATAGTATTTTGTGTGCCGATGGGAATTAGGATTGCTATCGTACTAGGGCTGAAAATTCTAACATCAGAGAACTTACGGATGGCTGTTCACAGTAACTTATTTATTTCCTAATCTGTTATAGTCTTGCTCGTTTATAAACCGAGATATTTCGAAATGTGGTGTTTCAAACATATTTACATGAATTCTACCTATTAACTAATAAAACTTTTATTTGGATTTTGTTTGGAGCAAAATTATTACTCAAAAAGCAGGATCACTAGACCTATGATCAAATTTATTTTTAAATCATCAATAAGACAGCACTGGAAATATTTTCAATATCGATTTTCGAAAATTGTTACGAAGTAACAAATAAACATGTAGACTTTATATAGCGTCCCTGCATAAGTAAGTAAACACAATTCACACTATAAATGCAGCCTCTGAACTCCTCCGTTTCTAATCTCTTAACGTACTGTTTCGTGTGTACTAATATTTAAAACCCATATTGCTTCATAACATTTATCAAGGGGAAATTTTTATATATCACTAGTGATGAATCACAGTAATGCAACCTCTTCCCTTTCGGGTCATTTTTGAATATGAGTGTTTTTTAATTAAAATTTTTGTAAATTAGTCAGCAAAAATAATAAATTACATCTCATTCCATTATTTACCACTCTGTATTATGCTACATCATATTAGAATAATTTATTATATCCATGTATTTTAATTTTAATACACATCACGTTTACATGCACGTTTACATGACAGTTCTATATGTAAACTAGTATTTTATTTTACATACAGATAAGACATAATTGGCTGTTTCTTAAAATTGTATCCATGATTGACAGCTCCCATCACATATTCGTTTTCATTTTGACAACTGGCACAAAAAATTGTACTTTTAATACCTTGTAATTATTTACAATAAATATATTACTATTGGTTATTTTATTGTAAATATTGTACAACACTAAATATATAATATTATCGGTGTCATTTTTGCAAGGGCTGCGTTTCTAAAAAGTTGAAACTTGCAGTGCGGTAGCTACGTAAGAAGACGCGGCGTCAGGCGCGGGTAGGCAACCTCGCGTTATCGCACAGCACGGCGGGGTTGCGACCCCTGCCAGGCGCAACAAGAGACGACGATGAAGAGGGTAGACTAGGGTACACGCGCAGAAACGCCGTGTGGCAGGGAGGGGAAGGCTGGTGAGACGGGTGACTTGAAAGGCGCGTGTTCTCAATTATGAGTCATTTGTGTCTTCCCGGGGTCAACTGGCAGGCGTGAGTCAAAGCCCGCGGCCGTGTGTGTATCTATTCAGGCTTGTTAGAATTACTGCCGAGTATTAAGGCGTTCACGTGCAGCTAGTTTTGTGTGTGCCCAGCACGTGGAAAGTAATTATTCCTCATGACAAGCACTCGTTGCTTCGTGATTCTTTTGATGTTTTGGTTACTTAGTTCCAGGAGACCGTTTTAAAATTTTTATAATACTGACTATAACGTATTAGAATTTATTACAGCATTATTTTTAATTTTACATTTCAAGTTAACTAAAAATAGCATAGTTTCAAACTTAAAGTTGGTTTTTTATAAATCCAGTCCTCCACAATTATTAATTGATAGGCAGTAAAAAATCGCGAATATACTTAAAGTAAGCTGTAATCAATTTATCCTACGATGATTCGATGATGTGATTTGTGACTATTGTGAACAATTTTGGGAGATGTGGTAAAACTATCCAGTTCTAACTGTGATTGTTTAAAGAAAGAGTCAGTGCTTCAAATAAACAATATCCAACATCGTTACAAAATATTCAGTGTTCCTACAACAACTTAGAGCATAGCAAATAGTTAACTTTTTCTGCGAATTCCCAGTGTCTCTATGTAACCAATTCTACGTCATAAAATATTGGCTGTGTGCCACAAGTTCCTCAATATACACCAAAATGATGGAGAAAAATGTGATAAGTTAATACAAATAAATAATCGGTATAGCAACAGCTAGGTCATTAGAGAAAAAGTTACGGCACAGATGAAAAATAAAACGGGAAGGAATCAGGTCTTGTCCTAGTTTAAGAACCGTGTCAGCACTAACCAGGAGTTGACTGAAAGTGTATTATTATGTGTCGATCCATATGATCATGACTTAAATTCCTCTCAAGTCACGATTTCTATCTTCAAACATTTGTCACCATTTTTCGTATCGATAAACGTAGTGTTTGAACAAAAGTGTCCCTTTTTTTTCCTGTGCATAAAATTGAATTTGCCTCGCTAGTTACGCGAAGTCGAATTCAACCCTTTAGTTCATTTTTTATACAATGATTCAGGGTCAAGAGTACTACAAGAAAAATGAATTAACTTTAGATTCAAAAATAATATAACCGTTTGGAATAACACACATGGCTTCAAACGTTTGAAATAATTTTCTGGAAAGGTGGGTTATGAGATGTACGTAATTTTATTTATGTTTAGTAAAGTTTAAGCAAGTATACGTATGCAATTATTTGAAATTTTTTTCGCGACAAGCTTTATGTAGATAAATTACTTATTTACTATAGTAAAAAAAGTATCAGAAAAGGAAACTTCTATAAGGAAACAAACACGTAGTTTTTAAAAATTTCTATTGAAAGGAAGATTTTTTTACAGGAGGCTTTACTGTCACAAATTTAATTTTCTGTAAACAAATGTTTTTAGTGTGTAAACAATTTTAAATAAGTAACCTTGAAAGGAGTATTTGCGCTCATGTGAGTCTTGTGTTGCGGTTTGTGGCTCTGTCCACAAACACCTGTACAGAAGCTCTGTCTGCCTACTACTCCTCTTCTAACTTGAGGACAAATGAGACCGTGAGAATAGGGGCGACTGCGAGACACGTGTTGGAAATGTTAAAACCCCTCCCCTACCTTGCAACCATGCAGGCTGAACAATAGCATACACAATGTATAAGTACCTACTTCCCCTTCATGTGTTGGAGAACTACTGCCCGGCGTACTGGTGTACTGTTACTCGAGGAAGTGTCATTAGCCAACTGCTACTTGCGTGTTAACATTTCACTCTCTTGCGGTCTCGGGGAAACTTTCTTGTGGAACTGTTCTGTTTGTACGTCAGCTAACCACAGGCACCCAAGCTAGAGCCGGTGCTTTTTCAATATTCACCTGTGTTTCTTAGTTGGAAGAAATACGCGGGTTCCAATTCCAAGAATACCAAGGTGTAGGCATTTTGAAGACCAGTAGTATTACAACCGTAGCACGTAGACTATGGCGTTATTCGCAGCCCTTCTGTAGTATCAGCAGTCACCAATTCTATAGTAATATCAAATTATTGAAATATCCTAAATCAAATTCAAGAAAGAGGGTGGCGAGTTCATACCATAGGTGCTAGAACGGATTACCATAATTTCTTGTTATATTAGACAAGGTATCTAAATACTTCAGAAATGTCTAACTTAGTTTTTTTTTTTTTTTTTTTTTTTTTTTTTTTTTTTTTTTTTTTTTTTTTTTTTTTTTTTTTTTTTTTTTTTTTTTTTTTTTTTTTTTTTTTTGAAAACTGCCCGTTTGCTTCTTCAGTAAAGTATGAATTAAAAGATGAAACGTCAGACAACTACTTCAATGTCTCAATTTTAAGACAGTCCGTGGAAAACTATTTTTGTAAACAATAAATTCGGTATATATATATATATATATATATATATATATATATATATATATATATATATATATATATATATATATATATATATATATATATATATATATATATATATATATATATATATACGAATTTTTTGTTACTGACTTTTGTGTTACTTTTTTCCTCTACTGAACTAGCATACATCTATAAACAAAACGGACAAAATATTTCACCTCGATTAATAATAATCACACAGATCTTATAAGCAATGAAATAAAGACGTTTGAAAGTAATTTTTAAATCGTTGGAAGTAGGCAATTGTTCTGACCCGAAAAGCGCACTTTAGTGTAGTGTTTATGAGTTCCTTTAATTTCTATCATGTACTCTTTTAAGCCAACATTTAGTGTTTTAGAGTTGGCAAACTTATAATATAAGACAATATTTTACAGAAGAACTCGAGAGTCCTTATTTTGTTGGGAGAAATATAAATCAAAAGTCGAGTATCTCATCCCTAGAGCAAACTTCTGATTGGAAGTTCGTAGGGGTTTGCCAAACCCTGAACGATGACGTGAAGTTAAAACCTACAAAGTAGAAGCGAAGGAGTGCGAAAGGTGGAGGAAACGGGAGTCCTCCGAGAAAACTCGACGACGAACGGAAACATAAGTCATGGTTCCCATTTGCGTAAAATCACGGGCCGCCTCACTTGGAATCGATTCTGGTTGCATTTGGTGAGAGGTGAGTTCTATAGCCTGTGTGCCAACCGTGGCACAATTTTTATGGAAATTGCGAATCGCCGTTTAAGGAGAAATATTAGACAATTCTATTATATTTTCAGTTTTTGGCCCATAACATCTATTCAAATTGTATTGTCAAAATTATCTCTAAGACAAAGCATAGGATATAGTCTTGGTAAACTGCGTGACATAAGTAATAACGGAATCTTTCATTAATTTGCCATGCAGAATCATTGCAAGAGAATTATAAGTTAACTTTCAAGAATTGTCTAGCAATGATTCTGCATGACAAATTAATGAAAGATTACATTATTACTTATGTCAAGCAGTTTACCAAGAATATATCCTTTGCTTCGTTGACGATACAATTTTGATAGTACAATTTGAATAAATGTTATGGGCCGATAACTGAAAATACAATAAAATTGTCTAACACTCCCCATTAAAGGAAACGGTTCTGAAGATGGAAGTGTAGATAATTTGACCTTCACACGTGCAGCATTGTTCGCGAACTTCACGTTTAAGAGGGGTGTTAAACAACTACAATGACTGTCCCAAGTGGTTTTTGGCCTTGCACGGATAAGCAAGACCGATATTGTGCGGAATCAGCGGAACTTTTTTTGACAGGTCACGTGGGAAGGGGTTAGGAGATTTAAGAAGGGAGAAGGAATATTCTTCCCGGTTCAATTATATTGTTACAGTGCATCAAGCGAATGCATAAAAATCATATATGTGTGCCGTATCAGACAAACCATATGAAGTTATATTTCGATGGTGAAGAATGAAAACCTTCTATGTCAATTTTTTAATTTCACAGGAAAAAGAAAAAACTGTTTATTTTGTATGGACCACAACCACAGCTGTAATCTTGATAAAACATATTTAGATAAAAATTTATTTTCTATGTTCACTATGTCAAACATACTTCGTCAAATTTTCCATGCAGTAACATTTAAAAAACGCTGAAAATTGACATAGAAGGTTTCCATTCTTCACCATCGATTTGTACATTTTCAGTTCACATCTACACGCCGCGCCGGTTGTCTGTGCCACAGTATTATGGCCGGTGCTGTGGTGCGCCACACCAACTGTGCGCGGTCATCAAGGACAACACGTAATTCTCTTTTCTCCCGCGGGACTAGTTGTCGTGGTCGAGCAGTAGTTGCCTAACACAATGAGATTTTGGTAAAGAGAGGTGTTAGGTAATAGGGTGTAAAGACAACCACGAGTGACTCTTGAGGATGTCCAAGTGCAATAAAATCATAATTTTGTATTTTTATTAAATGTTGTTAGTTTTGCAGACGATAATTGTGAGTGTAGTTTCCGCCAACAAAACTGTTTTAGCGCTCATAGTTTTCTCATAACAGTACATCAAAGTCAAAATTTGCTTGTTACCCTGTCATGCAAATAGTGAAAACCAATCAATATACTTGAATGAAATAATTCACTGTGAATTTACATTCCATTAGTTAAGCAATAAAACATTTAAAACCCACAATGCCATATTTTTAATTTAAAAAAATCACATAAGTACAGAAAAAATTTACAAAATTCAACATTTTTTTAAATGTAAAAATAGTTCGCGGAATATTTATTAATGTTTTATTACGTAGTCTATGGCTTGTTATTTCACTGTGAATTATTTCACTTACATAAGTCAACTGGATTTCACTATTTCCATAGCAGCCGAACATGCTAATTATGGCTGTGACACCCCGTTATGAGAGAACTATGCGAGATAAAATTGTTTCGTAATAGGAAAATGTACTCACAAGTATCGTCTACAGAACTAACACTATTTCATATAAATATAAAATTATGATATTATCACACTTGAGCAGCCTTAATCGTCGACGCTTTCGAAGTATAGCCAGATGTGACTATCTTTACCAAAGGTGAAATTATAGAATAGCCGCCTAGGGCATTAATGACCTTCTACGTCACGTACAGAGTTGCGTACGCCAGTTATAAAGGCTTGGCACACTTCTTCAGTAAAACTCACATCGCTGATTGAATCGGGATTGTGTAGCGTGTACGGCAATTTCGCTCTACGTTATTTTCGCCGGGCGACTTTCCTGGTTGTTTCCGAAGCGGTACCGCGAGGGATAAACATCAGCGGCCTGTGAAATCTGTAATGGAAGTGTTTAATAACGGTCGTGAAGGAACACCCGCATTCTTGTCGGTGGCTCAGCGATTGTATCAGCTCTGAAGACATATCACGGGTGGCCGTTGTGTTCCCAGCCGCCTGGACAGCCTTTACGGAACTGCTCAAAGTAAAAAAAACCGAAGTGGCACAACGGTCAGTGGCGTAGCCAGGCTTTGTGTTGGAGGGGGGAGGGGTTTCAAATAGGAAATTTGATAAAGGAACACCGATACCCACAATCAAAGCGGGGGGTCCGGGGGTCGTCCCCGGAAAAATTTGGGTTTTAAGGGCTTGTTCCCAAGTTTTTTTCAGACTGGTGCCAATAACTCAAATATTTTTTAACCAAAAGTTTTGAAAAAATTTGAGTCATTGTGCAATCACACGATGCACAATACTGTGGACGTGTTTTTTTAAATAATGTACCATTCGCCAGCAAAAAAATAATTTCCTTCATTTTTGCTTATTTTCACGACGAAAAACGTGGTACTTTGGGTAATGAAATCTAAAAAACCGTTCAGTATAATTCTACAAAAAAATTCAGCTACAAATTATAACATATAAGTGTCAAAACTGTTAAGCGAAATTTTGTTATGAGTATTAGGTAGCAATAAAAAAACTATTTTCGAAATCACTGCAAAACTCCGTAACAAGGCCTTAAGGCACAACATAGTGCTATTTAAGCAGTTTTAGTACGGAAAAAATCGAATATACTAAGGGTAGTAATATTAAAGTTTTTTTTTTTCAGATGAAAAATGTTTGAGTGAAGAACATTACTAATGGTTGTTCTGAATACTCCCTAATAGATTTACTAGTTTACTAGTATTAATCTATAGAAAATGTGATACATACGTATTCTAAATTGCATAATATAATTTTTTTTGTCCTTCATATTTCGGGGGGGGGGGGTTGAACCCGGCACCTCCCCCCCCCCCCTTCGCACCTTGTTAACTCCCTTGGCAACGGTAACACGTTGGACTCGCATTCGGGAGGACTCGGGTTCAACCGCAGACTCCGGTCATCCTAAGCTTTCAATGGTTTCCCGAAATCGCTCCAGGCGAATGCTGGCATTATTCCTTAACAAGGGCCATGGCCGACTCCTCTCCCAGCTCCTGTCATTGTACATAATTGTGTGTCACCGTCTATATTGACCTCTGTCGAACTTTAACAAGTAAAATATTTGGAAATTACTCGGAGAAATAATGTTTAAAACTCTGCACGTGAAATATTGCAATATGCAGTGTAAGGTAGGCGGGGTTAAGGTGCCGTCTGGGTGAACATATTTTGCGCATTTGATGCTAGAAGTGCGGAGACGGTAAGGACGAGACAACACACGCATACCGCCTCCACCTAGCCTCTAGTCGCAAGTCACTGAACTAGCGTGCCGTCTTAACGCAAACAACACGCCTGTGTGAGACTTTCTGTTCTAACGGTATCATTTTAAGACGAAAATATTTAAGTTACAGCACGCGCCATGTCAGTTGGCGGGTAACGAGATGGAATGTGTAGCATATAATATTACTACCGTTTTAAATTCGAATGGTTAGTTTACACAGGTCGATTTCATTCCGGTATTTATAGGCTACTAGGTGTTTTGCAGCGGCCTGCTGCTTGAATTACTTGAATGTGCCCTTCACTCAGTAACTGCCGCTCGCCATCTAAGCTGGTGCACAGAGTAATGGTGTATTTAACACGCTTGTGGGTTTCAAAAGATTCTGCACCAAGATTTATATTGGCCTACCTAAAAAGTAACCGCAAAAATCAACCGTTTTCGTCATTTTCAGCCGCTATAAAATATACTTGATTGACTAGTGGTGCAACCCATGAAATAAAGGTTGGACAACAACTTCACACTGATGGCCACTTTTCAACTGACGGTGGCCGAGAGCGGTCCCGGGTTCGATTCCCGGTCGGGGAGGTGACATTTACAACCACCTCCTCGGGTTCAGGACTGGGTGTTTGTGTTCGTCTTGTCTGTGTGCCAGAAGACAACTTTCCTGTACAACGACAACTACACAATACAATGTTACTGGGGAATGCATTAATTAACTAACTTAAAAGGGGGGGGGGAATGTTTGGTGCAGTGGCGAGGCGTTAGCCTTGCAATTGTACTAAACATTAAAAAAAAATAAAAAAAATAAAAAATAGGTCAGATCTCTCGCCTCCCACCAAGGCGATCCGAGTTCGATTCCTGGCGGGGCAGGTCCTTGGATTTTCGCATGAGGGAATCGTGCCGGACGATGCCGCTGGTCGGCGGGTTTTCTCGGGGATCTCCCGTTTCCCCCGCCCCTTCATTCCGGCGCTGCTCCTTACTCACCTCATGTCACCCCTCACCAGCGCTAAAGACCTCGATGTTAAGCGCTGATAAAAAATCTTTCACCTTCACTCTCACTTTTCAACTGACGAGACTGTACGCAATGCTTGTCAAGGCGCGCGGCCAGTCTACTTGCTCGCTATTGGCTGATACTGTGTAGCGAGACATATTAGAGTAGGAGGGTGATGTATGCCAGAGAGAGAAACGGCTGTAGTTCACATATTTTCCGAGGACACACTTAGGTTTGTCGGGCAGTACATTACGTTGCTATTAACCAATAAATCCATAACATTTCATCAATACTGATAACACTATTATTCATATGGTTTTTATTGTTATTTTAATTTCGCCTTTTTAAGAGTCGCCAGGAAATGCGTACGAAAAAATTGGCGACTTATAGCTAGAGACCTGAAAAATTAGCGTTTTCTTTTGGCCCCAAGCTATAATTCCAGCAACTGTAAGTTCATGCCACTTTCGCAATTGGCCCTTGACTTATTTGACACTTCCTGTAAGTCGCTTAGCCAATAGTACAGAAGCACTAAATGCAGGCCCATATCACTGCATCATCGAGCATCCAGTGAGCACATAATGTCTGCTTGAATACACACATGTTCTTGGAGGCTAGTCTACAGGTCTGTGAAGACACGAATTTTTCCCATCTCTACTTATAACAAATGCATTTTATAATGATATGGTTTGGTAATTCCAAAGCAAATGTTGTTAGAATTTATAAATATAAATTTAAACACGCGGGGTGAAACCCCACCAAAACATCTCGTCGACAGGTCGTTGGAAACGGCGACAGGTGCTGGGATAGGGCCTTTATTAAGGAACCATACCAGCATTCGCCTGAAGCGATTTCGGGAAACCGTTGAAAACCGAAACCAGAATGGCCGGAGCTGAGAATCTAGCCCGGGTCATCTCGAATGACAGACCAGCGCGTGGTGCAGATAAAAGGAATCGTCAGCAACTAATTCGATAAGAATGTATTGGTTTGCAGACACACGTCATTGCTCATAATTTTGTTGACCAAACTTGTGATGAACGACAAAGTACATAAAACAGGGGGGGGGGGTGGAATAGAAAAAGCGTTGCCAGAGATTCAACAGCAACAATACTAAAGATAACATTCAGACACAAAAGACGGACGTAAATAAGAACCTGATTCCCAATATTGAAATAAAGATGAAATTAGACAAAAAATAAATAAACTTGTGACGTGTTGTCTTCTGTCATTTGTTCTGTCATTTGTGTGTTGTCCACTGGCAACTTTTTTTCCTAATTCCATATATTTTCATATTGCACTAGTTTTCTTTATGTCCGTCTTTTGTTATGTCTCGGTGTTAAATTTGACTGAATTCTATCTTCAGAATTTTTGCAGTAAATTTTAAAATACTAACCGTATTTCTCGTTACTCTGGGACCAATTTTTTCTTCTGTTTTTGTACTTTGGTATTTAACACAAGTTGGTCAACAAAATGTGAGCAATAGCTAGGGACTGGAACATTTCGCAAATTGAATGACCTGCAGGCGAGAATCCATTGTACTATGCATACTCAAGTCCCGTCTATTCGTTCATTGTCTGTTGTTCCAATGAGTAGCAGCTGGTTGACAAATAGTCAGGGCTTGAGTAAGCATAGTACAATGGATTCTGGCCTGCAGGTCACTGAATTCACGAAATGTTCCAATCCTTAGCTATAGCGTACGTCCACAAACCAATACATTCTTATAGTAAACGCCCGTTGCAACAAACATTTTTAAATCTCAACTGAGTCGATGTTGAAGATTCGCTACGTTTCTCCTAGGGTAGACACTAGGGATTGGACGTAGGGGGAGGAGGTGAGGGAAACCTAGGTAGAGTAGTTTTCTATACCGCACGACGACCTTACTGCAGGGCGAGAGGTTCCTCCAGACTTGTTAGAGGCGATGACGAGACACAACTGGACCCACGTTACCCCCTTGAGGGTCGGCCACCCGGCACTCAGGCTTGTTGCGTATCGCCTCCGTGGCGCCAATGAGACTCGAAGACGAGGCCCTTACAACTTCCCGCCCAGCCGCGCATCACTCAACAAAAGTCCTCTCTTGCAGCATGAAAGCGAAACTGCGTAAGTTCATGAACCCTTATTTTTGCTGTGTTTGCGATAGTATTTTTTTTAAAATCTGAACCAGAACCCTTATCGCGAAACTATCATGTCAGTTTTGTTTAAAATAATTTTTTCTTTAATAGTTTTTTTAAGACACAATGCACAGTGGTTAGAATAACTATGCAGTTAATGAAATAATTAGCTGAAACAATATAACATTAACTGAAACAGTACCATTTTCCTAGAAAATATTAGACTACACAGTAAAATCTGTAAGAAAAAAAACGAGAAAGAGTTTAGCGTTATGCGTTATCTATTTACGTATAAAAGAAATCACTATCGTTTAATCAGTATAAATGAAGGGTTATGGGCGAGTGTTGCCTATCCTGGAGTTCTGGTGGCAACAATGGCGGGAATTAGACTTTAAATTATATTTCATGTGGTTCTGTGACCGTAGAATTTACATATGCCACCAATGACTTTATGTTCGTTTCGGTAAGGCCAACATTGCTATAATATATTTTAGAGTGTTTTTTTTTCAGGTTCCTGAAAACTATAACTAAATTAAGTATTCGATTGAAACAAACACTCTAAAACATCTACTCGTTATTTTTCCCCTGCGTTTTTATTCCTGTAGCTATATTTTCCTCATCTCAGTGCAGGAAATGGTTTCTGTCCGAAAGTTGTATCGTGAAAGCTGATGTGCCCAGCCGATTATAAATAATATGTAAATCCCTAACCTCTTTTCACGTTGGCTCCGAGCGCCGTAACGGCATCTCCTATCACGCGCTTAAAACGTGTTGCAGTGTGCTCGTAAACAAGTTTTTTTATACAAAACTATTCCACATGCGTCCATTGTATCAACGTATGAAAAAAAAAATACACACTTCGGGCAAGAACGGAATGTGATTGTTATAACATCATGCTTATTGCAAACAATGTTTCTAAGCCCTCCGACATAGTTAAAGACCGTCTTGACTGCCATAATTCAAAATGTAACAACCGAATGAATGTGAAAACTCTGATTGATATGTACACTGAACTTTTCTACAAACATTCCACCAATAAAGTTATATGGTCACCGCTCAAGAGTCCAATAGTAAAAATGGATATTCGGGAATCTTGCACACTAGTGAAGCGCAATTCTCTATTTGATGTACACTTCAAGGTCGACCTTTTAGCTCCGCCACGTTTGAGCTTCTAACGCGCAGGCAGGCAGCGCCCTTAATTTGTTTCCTATATCTATATCTGTGGAAAAAAAAAACACGCTTCAAGCTACACTTCGGTGTTTTTTTTTTTTTTAAACACGACTCGCCTATTATGAAAATGGTTTTTACGGCTCCTCGAAATTGTATAAAATGTTGTCCTTGCAGCTGTGTTCAAAATCACACATCTGATTCGTAAATAAACACAAACTTAAAAGCATGTTTTTTTTTAAATTACGTACGTCATTCTTTGCACAAATAAATGTACAGTATCGCCACTTAGATATCCATAGAAATAGAGTACTACTAAAACACAGCGTGTCAATTTAGTACAAAATTCATCACGAATGCACCTCAGATTACGTTATAATATTTGTATATCAAGCAAGCAAAAGAATCTACGAATATTTTTCCTTATAAAACATGAAACTATACAAGAAAATTGATTATATTTCTGCAAAGAATTATTTTTATCAAATAGGTTTCGTACGTTGTTGTATCTCTCATCCACATAATAGATTTTGTTTAAATATTGTTTTCAATACTATTCACTTTTTGGTAAATAACTTTTCACAAAATATGTATTTCTTTAGAAATTTAAATTTGTCATTGACAGCAGCACGATTATTTTGAACTGATAAATATATATTTTTTATAAACTACGTAAGTATTTAAGATAAGATAAAATTTTAATTTCCGCGTCGAAAACATTAGTGTGATTTGCATTCATATTTGCATTTTTTTTCGTTGCCGTTTATTTAAATTTTTTGAAAGTGGTATGCTATTCATTAGCTGTACAGCCCTTTATGGTCAGCTTATTTCGTTGTTTGAACGCTATGCCTATTGAAAAATTAAACCTATAACTTAGTTTACGTTTGTAAAGTCTCGCGTGCTTTTGTAGAAGTTGTGCCAGGTTCTTATTACAAAATAAAAGCAGTTAAGGACGACACCTGGCTAGTGAGCCCTACCAATTTCGTTTTTATTATTTTCCTATAGAGAAGACGGACTACCGAAATTGCTACTTCTTTTCTATTAACAATTTTTTTTTCTGTAGCATGTATTATCCCTTTTCAAACTTTCCTTTTTTGTTTTCTTGCCTTCCCAGTCACTACACTTTCAATAAAGAAGTTGTCAAAGGCTTGTCAACTCGAACGGCAGCTAAAGTGGCGAGTGGATTACAGAAAAGTGATTCCTCGAGATGAGGCAGAGCGAACAGGTAAATTGGTCCTGATGAAAGGCGCTCTTTACATAAAGCTTGCAGCGAATCTCGACCGCATTTTGTTACTCGTCAAGCTCGCTTATGTCAACTGCCCTAAAAATAAGTAAAAAACCCGGGTAGCTCTTTCAGGGCCTGCGTGATGCTATGCTGAAGTTACCTGCCTGGGAGGCTATCAAAAAAATGTGATATCTGAATCATCGTAAATTTCTACTAGAATTTATATTGCTGATGTCCATTCTTGCAAGCCGTAGTACATACAGTATGGTCAAATTTAAAAATTAACCTTGCACACTAAAATGTTTGCACTCATAATAAAATATAAATGTGTGTGACATCACAAGCAGAATTTCGAAAATTGTACAGTAAATATTTACACGTGTGGATAATGTCTTGTGTAAGTACGTTTATGTATTTTGTCAGCGCTAGTTAATATAATTTGATTAATTTTCCTGCTTTGTGACAAAAATAAAATTCTCTGGAATGGAAAAAAAAAAAGGTTGCTCTGATATTTCAAACCGTGCTAATTTGATAGCATGATTTAAAAATGTGTGGGTGGCAAAAAAAGTCACAGATTGTTTCATTCAGAACTGTTATCAGCTTCCCGTGTACATTTTTAAAGCTGAAAATCTTAACAGGAGTTAGTTGTAACAATGTCGTTTTTCTCTTTGTAACACATGTATTTTAATATATGTATTAGGGGAATTTTATGGAGTTAGGCAGAAGTGAACCAAACCAGAAAATTATTAGTTTTTAATAAAAAATAATTGTATCAAGTAGCAGTAGAAGGTTGGAGATACCCTCTACCCTCGTAAGCCTGGGAATAATAAGGTAATTTGGAATAAAACGATCACTCAAAAAATCCCTGATTAATTTATATTTTCTGCAAGTTTATATCTTTCTGCCGAATGCCACGCGCTTTTATTTACATAGGATCGTGCAGTGTTTACAACTATATTAAACTGCTCCGATAAATTTTATCTACAATATCTACTTATTAAATGCACGGGAGCTGATCATAAGATATAATAAAACGTAATCTTAGTTATAAATACTTGCCCATTAACGTGTTATAATACTGGTTTCTGTCCATCGACTAATTGATACAACACGCACTATTGCCGTTACGAATCTCGTAAATGCGGGCAAAGTTTATTTGAATTTGTAACTCAAAACAGCCACTAAAAACACACATGACACACGCAATTCAAGAATTCGTTTCGTTCAGTTCTACTGCCTCGAACGACGACGCACTTAACAGAAACAATAAATAACGTATTTTATTAATATATGAAATAAAAAGTATTTTTTTTCTAGACTGGCAACCGTAAAACATAATTTACAGATTACCGATGGTTTCACATCATTTGGTAATGATATTCGTAGTCGTTTCCAATACTTTTGAATGTGTATATACGCACAACGGACAAACACACGCAAATGATGCAACTTGGCGAAGCAGCGAAAAAACGGCGAGAACCTAACTCTGATGCCACCTGTCGGTGAAATTTTGAACTGTCTGAAGCGCAGAGCAAGCGATAACGTGCAAGATGACTTGAGGCCGGCGATAGCGTCACATCCTTCGGGCGCCAATTAATTCTAACTACTGTAAGTAGAAATGTCAATAAAATCGTAAATATATATTTAAATTGTATTAAATATGGAGAGGTCGACTTCTTCTGATGTTATTTCACTAATTGTGTATTCAAATAGGAAAATACACGGAACTACGTACAATAAATCGCTACCAACCCTACAAGCAGTAAAGTAACTCTTGTTAGTGGTGGCGTATATGCAGTAACGGCTAGTGATTTTTTTCAAAGGTTAAATCTTAAGTGCTCACTTTATCCCCAATGACCTATAATATCTACATGTATATTATAACACGAACATAAGTTTTTAGAAACACAACAAAATATATCGTTGTCTCTTGTCAACATCAGGGCTGTTCACGATAAAGTTAAGTTATTTTAGTCCTTCGTGACAATAATCAACTACTTATAAACTTATTTGATTACGTCCTTGTACGTTACAATGTAAAAAAAATTTGTACTTTTACGAAGAAAGTCCTTGGAAACCCAGTTTCCAAATAAAACTATAATGGTTGTACTTGTAATAAAATACAAAGTATATGTTTGTAAAATTACAAGTACCAGCCTTGTAGCTGTACTTTCAACAAGGAAAAAATATATTTAAATGTTCATTGTACTTCATAAATAACACTGAACTTAATTATCAAATAACTTTAGAATAACGGACGAATACACGAAATTATTTTGGAAAAAAAATATCTCGGTAGGTACTCCTAGACTACTGTAACATCTGTATGTCAATGTCTTTATTTATTTGTATTCATTCAATGTACAGTTCAGCAATAATTATTTCTTTCAAAGAACGCTACTATTATAAACATTCACTTTATTCCAGAAAATTACCTTTCAGAGATTGTGATCTTTGCATAAGTAATTTCCGGCGAACTTAAGATTTTTGTAGGCTACACATTTTTTTCTAAGTTTTTTTTCCAAACAAAATCCATTTAACATTATAAACTAATAATTTTACAAGGATCATCTCTCAACATTTACAAAAGTTTTACAACTACGAAGAAGTGCCTTGTCATATTTTACAAAATGATTTACAGTGCAGGAACTCTCGGTATACTTACAAAGAATTCCTTTGTAGTATTACAAGGTTTAACTTTGTAACTTCATAAACTAATGATATTACAAAGAAAATCTTTGTACTTCTTACAAGAATTTGTAAAAGTACGAAGAAAATCCTTGTAAATTTTACAAAATTTCTTTAGAGTGTAAGGTTTGAGATAACTAAAACGCGTTCACTGGGCGTCTTTGTCACATCGGCAGTGTTTAAATTTATTAGTGGTGGTAAAAAATAAATTTTCTAAATGGAAAATTGCAGCAATGCCGGCATCAAAAGTGCTGACATTACCGGAAATAGAGAAAAATCTGTACGTGTAGAACCAGTGGCACTGGAACATATTAAAGATCGTGGGTGGGGGGGGGGGGGGTTACAAGGTGCCATGGACCTAAATATAGTTTTAATGGTCGGCTGGCAGATCTAACATATTCGTTCTAGCAACGGAGTCGTAACCAGAAGCGGGGGGTCCGGGGGTCCACCAACGTGAAAATTTTAGTTTCTAGGTACAAATTGGTGGCATTTACGCAGTTTTTAAAACTAAATATACAATATACAGTGGGCAGAAATCTTAGTATTTTTTAGGATGAAAGACATAATTTTGTGCAATGAACTTAAATAATTATTAGTTATTTATGTAAGCAGCAATTTTGTCCAAATGTCTTTACATCAACTTACTTAGTAATAATTTTGTCAGTATGCCAGTTACGAGAACTTACGACAGAACCGAAAAAAAAAGATCATACATCCGATCACTCGCGATATTCTATATGACCTAAAATCACGGGCTACGTGATAATCTAACTATATTGCAAACATTAGAATTTGCATGCACATTTTGTTAAACATTGTGCTGTAACGTACATAATTTAACTTTATATTTGGAAATTTCCTGAATTTACTTGTTAATATCTCTAAATACATATTATTAGTAGAGCCCGGTAGTTTTCGCGAAAAGATTTTTGCCCCACTTTGTTTCAGTGTCTTACGTGCACACCTGCAGTTCAACTTCATGGCTATTGACAGAGTGTTTTTGTGCAGAGTCCTTATTCATTTGACTGTGCCAATCAGTACACGGATAACTGTCAAACATCACGTCGTGATTTGCGGGTTTAACCTCCACACGCCGGGTGTTACGGCGTCCAATCACTGACCACATAGCAAAGATGCAGGTGCGCACGTAAGGCACTGAAACAAAGTGCTGCAAAATTCTTTTCGCGAAAATTACCGGGCTCTAATTATTAGAGACGGGAAAAATTCGCGGGTTCAGTGCCCTGTAGGCTAGCCTCCAAGAACATCTGTATATTCAAGCAGACATTATCTGCTCACTGGCTGCTCGAGGACGCAGTGATATGGGCCTGCATTTAGTTGCTTCTGTACTATTGGATAAGCGACTTACAGGAAGTGTCAAATAAGTCACGGGCAAATTACGAAAGTGGCACGAACTTACAGTTGCTGGAATTATAGCTTGAGGCCAAAATAAAACGCAAATTTTTCAGGTCTCTACATACTATTAATTAAGAAAACAATTAAAATTTAAATTTATCATTCAATGCATACCTAAGTTATGCTGGTGTGCCCAAAGATGTACGAGAAAGAAATCAAACGTTAAAATAAAATACTAATGCGGTACATATTCGAAAATAATGTATACTGACCGAAAATATAATTTATAAATATAAAAACACATTTTCGTTGATATTTAAAACTGGTTAGCTAACATAAATCTCTGTTCGACTATTAAGGAATCAGAAGACATGAAATGTGTTTATGAATATGCCACCATATCTAGCAAACACTTCATTATATATATATATATATATATATATATATATATATATATATAACTTAGTTGGTTTGTGCTTCAATATAATGATTACGTAAATACCTGAAAAGTAGTTTCAGGATTTTTGGAAATTCTACTCCCATGAGATGAAAAGGGAGAAAACGTGGTTTATATGAATCTTTTACGTAGCTGGAACCGAATAGGCTACATTTGAGATTTTTACGCCACTTGGATACTTATTCAAATTATTACAAAATGGTTTTATTTTGTAAGTCGTTATTATATTGGGGGTTCACAAGTTATTATTAGGTTGGGGGGTTTCACGCAGATGGTAGCTACACTATGGGTTTATTTAGATGTTGTTTGGGTTAATTGACTTAAGACAGTTATGGTTAAACTGGCATTTACTATACTACAATGCAAAATAGGTTACAATGTGTTCTATTTATTTAGGAGGGGAGCGCAATATTACTGATTACTAAGTTATTATATTAAGTTGAGAGTTGCTGCCACATAACTAGATCTGACGACCTTACCGAAGATGGATTGATGAGGAGACGGCATCGATGAACGAGCACGCACCCGCCGGGACTCGACCCCGAGCCCCGGCCGAGAACCGCACTGCTGTTGATCTGATGAGTGCTGGTGGACGACCGCTTGACGACCGACGACAGACCTCGTTTACTTGGTAACCGCGCCATATATCGGCGTGCTTGTCCTCGATATTGTGCAACTACGAGGGAGGTGAGGTGAGTTGCTGTCTTCCGTGGTTTCCCAACGCTGGCCTGATTGCCGCTAGGACGTCTTGCTGTCCGGCTTGCCAGGCAATATTGCAACAAAATGTCTAAGATGGGATTTCAAGTAAATTAGGTAGGCCCTGCTTTAGGAGGTGAAAAGACGTGAAAAAGTGTTTTCGATTATTCATCCATGTCTATGTATGGAACCATTTGAGATATCGAAGTGATTTTGATTTCAGTATTATGCTGCTTACGAAAATGTCCAATACACTATTTCATGATTTGCCAAAGTCGACCACAAAAGGTAAGAAAAAAAAACGTAAAATGTGGTTGCGATTCATAAACAATATATATCGTCATCAACATAATTAAACATTTATATACCGATGTCATTTTCGCTTCAGAACGATCCTTTTTGAATGCCTGGAAAGTAATATCACGATTTTTTTTTTTTTTAAATTTGACACCTACTGTGAAAAATGGTGTAAGAGGTGAAAAGTGTTTCAATTAATCGTTTATTTATTTTGGACCCAGCAAGCTATCGTTGTGTTTTTCAAGTCTATGAAACACCCATAACATATTCTGATATGTTATTCAAAGGTTTTTCAAAATTTTGTCTCTAAGGGGGTGAAAAACGTGAAAAATATTTTAGAAATAATATCATTTGAATCATTCGATATGTCGTAAGTGGGCTTTACGTTAGACAGCGAGATCATTATGGACGGTGGCACACGACTTGGTTAAATGGCAGGAGTTGAGAGCGGAGTTGGCAGTGGCCTTTGTTTAGGAACCATCCCATGGAAAACTGAAATCAGAATGACTGGTTCGATACCC
>PNEQ01104620.1:26830-66188 GCA_003012365.1 Medauroidea extradentata
TTTGACCATTTTCGGGGTTACTTTGACCATTTTCGGGGTTACTTTGACCATTTTCGGGGTTACTTTGACCATTTTCGGGGTTACTTTGACCATTTTCGGGGATACTTTGACAATTTTCGGGGTTACTTTGACCATTTTCGGGGTTACTTTGACCATTTTCGGGGTTACTTTGACCATTTTCGGGGATACTTTGACCATTTTCGGGGTTACTTTTACAATTTAACATATTTGTTTTTGGGTTTTCTGGTAAATAAACAGATAATCTGAGCCTACTATTTTAAATAATTCCTTTTATCCTTATAGCTAATGCTTGAAACTTTCGTTAATATATAACATTAAAACCAAAAATTTGTGTTGTCAAAGTTACCCCGCTAGGTACGGTACGTGTTACCGTTGCGCCACCTCGCGCAGTAATTCGAGATATAAAGCTGTTTTCCGCTTTGTGATGATGATTACGTAAATGGTTGTAAATATATTTCCGACATTTTTTAATCCGAACTCTCAAGGTAGATATAGACCAATTTTTTTTTTTTTTCAATGAAGCGTCGATTTAGCTTTTACCACTTGTTATCGTCTTAATTTTCAGTTCAATTCGATACGTATACAAATGTCTCTCTACGATATGTAATTAAAATTTTACGAAATTCAACCCCTAATGGAACTTAAAGACGTAACATTTCTTTTCGATTATCCTGTGGTATCTATCTAATCAGTTGAGATATCGAGGTATTGTTTGCTGCGGAATGATGTGCGCGGAAATATCTAAAGAAAAGTTACATGTGTTATTTACTGGATATTATTACTTAAATACCAGGGGGTAACTTAGTTTGTAAACTTCCAAGACAGACTGTCCGAAAAGCAAGTACGACCAGTGATAAATAATTCAAACCGGGGTTACATTCTGCAGTTCTATCGATATGTATTGTCGTAAAACTTTTATGTATTTTGAGAACAAATATTTAATTTATTGTACTTGTTATCATGGATACTTTAGACGTTAATGGAGCATTGAAATCGAGGAATTATTTTATCCTTACTGATAAGTTGAGACATTCGAAATTTGCGTGATTATTTTGGCTTAGACTGTTCACTTACCTAAACTTCCTTGTAAACAATCTGATATGTCATCGGACATTAGCCCTTATGTGATGTAATTTACGTGTTTTACTGTTATATATGCATTTGATCACTTTGTTTTATAAATGATTGGTCACAAGTGTTTCCTGCTGCAGGCCTTGACATTATATGAAGATTGAGGAATTCGTGCAAGCGAACAAAAGCTTGCAGTCTAGTCTGCAGTCAGAAGTTAACGTGAAATTTGCAATTTGCGAATTTTACCAATAAGTGGGGACTTGAAAAATGCCGTTGCAGCGTTTGTTTTCGAGCATCATCTGTCTTTCTATTGGTTGTTGTCCCAACAATCAGCCAGTTTCATCATAGACCAGGAAGGATGAAATCTTGACCTCTTCTCGTGTATTTGCATGTTTGTTACTGGTTCGAAGTTCTCTAGGATTGTGTCTACTGAAATATGGTCCAACTACAACCGCGAAAGAAATGCACATTCTTATTCATTCTTGCTTTGTCCTGTAATGAATTCGCGAAATCTTCCAGCCCCCACATATTGGTCCGGTATCTTCCCGACGCAATCGCCTCGACTGCTGATTGGTGGATAGCTTCCCGGCACATTGCTGGCCATCGCGACTTGAGTTCCTCTCACACGTAGTTGTTACGTTTCTGGATCCTTAGTTATTCTGTATTGGAGTCTAGATTTTTAAAAGAAGTTTAAGGCGAATGTGCTCGGCGGTTTATTTTACAATGATACAAAGAACTGAAGTGGTTTTTAACACAATACTTTGAAAGATTTCGAGGCTGTGTACAGTCGTGCAATGTATAATAATTTGTAGGTTATCTTTGTAAACTAGTGCTTTGACGCCGGCCCAAAAATGGATGGATTTTGACTCATTTTTATAACGAAATTTGTGATACATTGGATGCAAAAATTTAAAACAAAAAATCTGAAAACAGAACTCTGTGGTTTAGTGATATGAATAACATTTGGATATAAAGGTGCAAGTATTTCGCAGATTTATTAAAGTTCAGGTTGAAGGTCAATAACGTTTACTTCACTGTTATTTATTTGATTGGACGACGATAGTATTGAAACACATTTGACAACTGCAGACAAGTATAAAACAAGGAAATAATTCGTGGGGATATCGCATGCTATCTACTTTTACGGTTGGAAACTGATGGATATTCGAATACGGTCAGTGAATATAGGACTGAAAAGTCTAGGCGACTCCCAGATTTATTCGCGAAATACGTACCTGAAGAGTTCAATTATTTATCGCTGTACAAGTTGACTGTTTGCTGGTTTCCAACGTACGTTTAACTATCCAAAATATGACTGGCTTTCACTTTTACATGGAACCGAACGAAGTTCCGCAATGGTAAAACGTTGGACTTGCATTCGTGTCGACCCGGGTTCGATCCATTGCTTCGGCCATCGTGCCTTCGACTTTCCATGGTTTCCCGAAATCGCTCCAGGCGAATACTGGAATAGGTTCCTTAACAAAGGCCATGGCCGACTCCTCTGCTATTTCTCGTCGTTATACCAAGTTGTGTGGCTCCGTCTCTATTGGCCTCGCCGTAAACGAAACGTAAAGTCTACCTACCTTGTACGTGGAGCTGTCACCCTATTTGACTGAGCCAAAAGGAACCCCACTCTTGTATTATTTGATGCCTGTTATTGGTCCGCAGATAGATTCGTTGTGCCAAGCGTATAATGCCCAATATTAATGTTACAAAAAAACTGCAGGGTATTCAAGTGCATGTTTGACACAAATCCTTTGGCGGTTTATCATCTAGAGACCTGTAAAATTCGCGTTTTCTTTTGGGCGCAAATTACAACGCAAACAAGTGTAAGTTCTTGTGGTACTCGCAGTTGGCCCTATACTCATTTGACACCTGCTAGACAGCGTCGAGCCAATAATAAAGAAGCTTCTAAATGCGGGCTCAGTGAGGTGGTAGCACTGTATCAGCGAGCTGCCAATGAGCCGATGTTGTTTGCTTCAGTACACAGATATTCTTGGAGACTATTCTACAGATCAGTGAACCCGTGAATTTTTTTTAAAATCTCCGATTATCTCTAATGATTATATATTACTGAAAACAATGTAGCGATTTTCAAACTTGATAGTAAGTGCGCTCTAAAAATAGTTTGTAAATATAACACACGTGCGTATAGGAGCGCTAAGAAAGTAGGTATAGTAGAATAGTTTCCCAGACATCCATGGTAGCTCTCCTAAACCTTTTTATAAAACAGTCGAATGTATACCGAAGTTACCAGACTTGTATTGTAACACATGTAAAAGTTTGCATATTTGCAAGACGAAGTATAGTAACTGTCCCATACTGCATCTAGGATAATAACTTCCTAAACATTTTACGAAGTCTTTTTTACAGTGATGGTTAAATCAATTCGTTGTCAGTGTAAATCTTCCCGGCATGTCCCTAACAGTGTGCGGTAATTAAATTGACGCTACGAACAACATTATAAATCTACATGGTATTGAAAGTTAATTTGGAAAAATAACCATCCTAGATAATGAATTTAGCCAACCTTATAAGCAAAGATTTACCCAGAATGGTACATTTGTTAAGGGCGCTGCCTACTCACGCGTCAGAGGCTCAAAAGCGACGGAGCAGTAAGGTCGACCTTGAAGCGTGCTTCAAAATGCCGCGTCGCCTCAACGAGCCAAGTACTAAAATAGCGTGCAAGGTTCCCGCCGAACCGCTTTACTATGGGACACTAAGCGGTGTCCATGTAATTTTATTGGTGGAAAGTCTGCAACTAAGTTCAGTGCAAGTCGCAGTCTCAGTTTCACATATATCCGGTTACTACATTTTGAAGTACGGAAGTCTGAAAATGCCGTTTTTAGCCATTTTGGAGGGCTTGGAAACCGTATTTTTAATGAGCGTGGCGTCTTAACAATGAGGTTCCGCCTTTGTCTGTTTTCATTTCGTACTTCGGCACAACGGGCAAACGTGGAATATTTTCGTAGAAAAAAAAACCTGTTTACGAACACACTGCAACGCATTTAAAGCGTGGGGTAGGCAGCCGCCTTAAGCATAATCCTTTGCACCGCAATTTAATGCATGAGATTACGGTGGCAGCGTTTGTTCTTCAATAATACTTTACTCGAGGAAAAATTATCCACAGAAAGTTTGCAAAACCTATTTAATAAGGTTTGGTTTTTTTAATGATTTCGAGAAACTTAACATTTTAAACTGATGCTTTCAACGCTAAAATATGTACCGTGCCCTCTTAAGGGCGCAGTCTACCACAATTTTCAGCACCATTTTTTAATTTTTTATTTGTACCAGATATTTTTTTTCTTATTTTAGACACAAAATGTAACTAAATTTGGCTCTTATTAAATTTTTTTAACTCTTATAGTTTTCGCGTAATGGCTTGTTAAAGTCATATTTTTCATGTTTCCGTTTTAACGACCACACTAAAACCAACTGATATACCAAACTCGAATAAATCACAGTGGATAAAGACATTGCAGGCTACAATGACATGCTCATGAAATTAAAGAATAAAAATTATTTGAATTTTAAAAAAATGCTGAAACTGAAAATAATAATTTTAAAATTCAATATTTTTTTTTAAAAATACAAATAATTTTTATTCTTTAATTTTATGAGCACGACATTGTATCCTGTAATGTCTTTATCCACTGTGATTTTTTTTATTTTGTATATCAGTTGGTTTTAGTGTAGTCGTTAAAACGGAAACATGCAAAATATGACTTTAACAAGCCATTACGCGAAAACTATGAGGGATAAAAAAATTTCATAAAAGCCAAATTTAGTCACATTTTGTGTCTAAAACAAGAAAAAAAATCTGGTGCCAATACAAAATGAAATAATGATGACGAAAATTGCGGTAGACCGCGCCCAGACTCAGTATCAGTCGCCATATTGAATTATTTTATTTTTCGCTCTTACGCTATTCTGAGAAGAAAAATGTGAAATGTGCTACTATAATATCAATTCTATTTACCTTGCACTACAATAAAAGTCTCGCAGTTGAAATTTAACGCATATTTAAGCCGCAAATAGTCGAGAAAATGTTTTTATTCTTAATTTGCTAGACTGATTGCGACTTAAATTGACGTTAAAAGTCCTACTGTGATGCTTATATTATAGCGAAAGGTGAATCGAATTGATATTATAACAGCAAATTTCAAATTTTTCTTCTCAAATTTCATAATAGAGGAAAGTAAAATAATTAAATTTGGCGACTGATGCCGAATCTTAAGGGTGCGTGGTATATAAATAATCGCGTTTGTTTATTACCCCGCACACTTCAGGCTTGCATGTAGGTGTGTGTGACGTGTGTATGTGTGTGTAAGGGGTGACCCTGGTTCTGCGTGCACACGACCGTCACGCCCTCAGAGAAGAGAACACTTCGTTTCCCGCGGCCCCGCGCTCCAGCGAGTCCTCAAGGACGTCGACGCGTTCTGAGAGTGACTGACACTCGCGGGTCGCGATTGTCTTCTGTCCGCCTTCCCCCGCCGCCGGAAGCCGGTAGTTTGTCCCTGTCCCCGGCCTGAAGAAGCCCAGTACAAAGAGAGTAAGGGGAAACACCTTCCCTCCCCTTTGTTATTCTCTCAAGGGTGCACAAAGCCACGGCCATTTCTGGTTGATGGCCGCGTTCTCCGAATTGGCAAACATGCCATTAAAGGGTCGTCATAATAACGCTTTGAGCCTCTCACGGCCTTCCGTGGTTCGTGTGCTTGCACAGAGACAAACGTCTGCTTTAAACAACAATAAACCAGATGTCCAGAATCAAATGCATAATAAGCACACAATATGAATTCTACGCTAAATTGTAGACGGAGATGTAGGTGGCGAAAGCCAATAACGAAGGAACTTTGGTCATGAACACTTTACGTAAAATTCTAGCAAACAATTAATTTTGGCCGTGATAGCTCACTGTCGTAATTTATGTCTCTGAGATGAGTCGGCGAGTTGGTTGCGAAAGTGCCCGGGAGCAGACCCGGTGAGTCTGTTAGGGGTATGGGTAGTGCACTGACTCAAACCAAGAGGAGACTGAGCAGGGGGTTTTAGTCGTGGAACAGCAATGTGGCTATGATCTTCAGAAGGGTTCCTGGAGCTCTCATAGTAGAACCTGTTACTCCTTTGGTAGTTGTCTCGAGACGCAGTTTAGCGTTCTGTCAAGGGCTGGACAGTTCCAAACTAAATTGTTAACTTGAGGAAAAGTCGGTGGTCGGGCGTATCCTGACTCCCAGCCTGATGGAAGGCCGAAGCGGGAAAGTCTCAATGATAAGTCCGCTGTGTGAAAGTACAAATCCATTGTAAAGAGGATATTCACTCTAGCGTCGTATTTATTGTGGTGAAGGAGTGTTTTCCTGCTTAGGTGAGTCCTAGCAGTACCGGATTCCTCCTGTTTGAGGTGTCCGAGCAGTGCCATTCTGTCGTATCCGAAGGAGGCTTCTGAGAGCCACTCTGTCAGAGAAGCTGATGTTGCTCAGGGGCTCGTGAGCCTGGTGGGTGCTAAGCTGAGATGGATTCCCCCAGCCACTGGAACTAGCCGACCCTTCCATGACCCCATAGCTTGATAACCTCTCTCTCTTCCAAGTTAACCTGCAGCCTCCTCGTGACGCCACTGGATCTTAGAACTAATGCAGGCTCTGGCGTGCGTGCCCTATGCATCCTGGTCGCTCCAGACTGGGAACGGGGTATACTCCCTGATGGATTCGCTGACAGATGGCACCAAGGTGTATCCACGAGGTGGGGAATTCTACTACTTAGCTCTCAGGCCTTTGGAGCCCAAAAGTCTGAATATTAAAAGCGAAGACATTCGGATAACGGAATGGCCACGCTAATTTTTGTGCTCAACCGACTCAGGTAGGAGTCAGGGCGGAAAACGCATCAATGCCGGTAATTAGATAGTACTATGGGAGACCAGATAAGCCCCACGGTAAGGTTCTCTCTGTGACTGGTCTGGGTTGGACAAGTAGTGGTGTGGATTGCCTACATGCTAGGCAGACTCGGAGAGGGCCACTCCTATGTGACCAGTCGACGAGTTGGTTGCATAAGTGCCCGGGAGCATGTCTGGAAAGTCTGTTAGGGGTGTGGATAGCATCTCGACTCCAACAAAGTAGCAGCTGAGTGGAGGGTCTCAGGAGGAGGAGTATGGCGGATGGCGAGTCCCTGGGATGGGTTTTTCCAGGTTCTTCTCGTCAGCCAGTCTCCTGTCGGTAGTTGGATTAAGGCGCATTGTAGTGCTTCGCTTGAGAGTTAAGCGGTCCCAACTTCGTGTTAGCCTGAGGCCGATGCGATTTGGAGGGAGCGGATCTCTTTCTGGTAGGATTAGACTTTCTCCTGTTGGCGTGATGGCCTGTCGACCGGTAAATCTCTTAGGGATAAGGTACGGCGACTGGCCTAGCCTAAAACTGCCGATAAGATGATGGATAACTTGTCGTTATTTATGAGTGGGGCACAAAATCCCGGGTTTTGGAGTGAATATACTTGGGTAATGGAAATGGACGAACCTGGCGACAGTCGGAGGAAAAAGGGCGCTCGACTGGGCCGTAAGGCTGTAAGGGTGGTGCCCCCAGTGGGTGTTCTGGAGCAAAAAAACATCCTATACATTCATCTAGTACTCTGGCGGTCAGGCTGGAAAACCCATAAGTGCCATGAAAAATAGGCAGTATTACGGGCTACCAGATAGCCCCACGGTGAGGTTCTCTCCCGTGTCTGGTCCGGGTTGGACTCGTAGTGGTGGTTGCCCACATGCTAGGCAGACCTGGAGAGGAGGATCCCTCCTCTGTGACAGGTCGAAATGTTGGTTACTTAAGTGCCCGGGAGCTGGCCTGGTGAATCTGTTAGGGGTTAGATAGGCCCCGACTCAAGCCAATAGGCGACTGAGCTGCGGATCTTAGTCGGAGGTTGGGGGAATAGTGGGTGATATATCCTGGGATGGGTTCCCATGGGCTCTCTCGCTAGCGCATGCTACTCTTTTGGAGTGTTGTCGGAGGCGCAGTTTAGAGTTCCACCAAGGGAGTGGGCGCTTCCAACTGTATGTTAACTGAAGTCCGAAGCATTGTAGAGCGTGATCTCTCCCCACACCCATGAGTGCCGGCGCCAGGATGACCTTATGGCAACGTTAACAAACAAGAATGCGTATGTATGTATGTCGTTATTTGTGATAAATACTACTTATGCTCAAATGCACACTGTTTTGCAAGTTTCTGCCGCGTGTTAATATTGAGTGAACAAAAGAAGGTGTATATATTTCAGCCAACCCAAATGTCATTGTGTGAAGTCACAAAATATGTATGTCGATTATAATGACTAACAAGACGGTCTTAAGGGCGCAGCCTACCTGCGCGTTAGAGACTCAGAAGTGACGGAACTATAAGGGTGACCTTGAACAGCGTATCAAATGTTACATCGCCACAACGAACCAAGCAGTGAAAATAGTGTGCAAGATTCTCGCCAATCCATTTTAGTATGGTAATTTAAGCAGTTACCATAAGGTATTATTTATGGTAGGTCTGCACCAAAGTTCAATGCATGCTTTTGTCTAAGTATCACATGCATCCTGTTTGTACTTTTTGAAGTACGGTAAACTGATAATGTTATTTTTATCTTCTGCATATACTGGAGGGCTTAGAAATAGTGTTTTTAATGAGCAGGGTGTTTTAATAGTTACGTTCAATCCTTGTCCGAAGTTGGTTTTCTTTTCGTACATTGACTCAATGGGCACATTTGAAATAGTTTCGAAAATAATAGTATTTACGAAAACGCTGCAGCGTATTTGAAGCGCGTGGGAAGGGGGCGTTGTCCTTCAAACACGCCCAGTCTACCATAAACAGCGTCCTACACAGCAGGTAAGATTACCGCAAGCTTGCATGTCACTTTAACTTTTTGACTTGCATGGAAAGCTTCTTCATGCGACTTGCTACAAACTTGAATCATGCTTGCAACAAGCTTGAATTTTACATGACTTTGACATATATAGCAAAATTCCTTACCAACCTTGCTGCAAGTTTAAATTAAGCAAGCATTTTGCTTCGATTTGTCTTACGTAAGAACTCTGATTATGAAATTCGCTATAAACCTGAATCAAGTTCGCACAAAGCTTGCATTTCGCTCAAATTTGGTGTTCGTGTGTCTTGCTGCAAATCAAAATTGTGTTTTTGGTAAGCTTGCATTTAGTTTCAGTTAAACACAGAACACATTTATTGTTCTTGTTGTATTTGTGCATCGTCATTGTACGAGAATGTTCTACTGGACTTCTGTGTATGTTTATAAATAACAGTGAATATTACCTACGTAAATAATCGTATATGCTTGCTTTAAAAAAACTCGACTTTAATGTTAAAAGAAACATTAAATTCTTGATATTACTTATCTTAGATTTTTTATCGCCAACTATTCGTAAAGGTATAGTCATTATGAAAAGTAACTAGAGAGAACACCACGCTCTTTTTTATGAAAGTAAATTTTTTGTCAATGACTTTATACTAATTTTATGCTTATTCAAAAAAATTAACTTGTACTGAATTGTTAATAATTTTTTTTTAAATTCTAAAATGGATGATATAAATAACCATTACTTTCAAAGTGTGTTTTATTTATTTTTTTATATTTGGATTTTAAAATATTTTTATGCCGCAGCAAGGTGACCTTTATTTATTTATATATATATATATATATATATATATATATATATATATATATATATATATATATATAAGGGGAGCATGCGAGGTCAGAGCTATGAAATTATTGTATTGTCAAAGATTCTTAATGCATGTGCAGAGTTTCAAATTATTCGGGACATCTGCAGATGGGTGACAATTAAATTGAAAAATTCGATTCCATTTATACAAACATACATATAGAAATGTCACGTAAAATTGAAAAGTAATTTTTCTTTATTTAACATTGGTTTCATATTTAAACACTACGGCTTCAAGCTATGCTGACTTAACCCTTAAAGGGCCCGCCTGCAGGCTGGTTGAACTGTGCTGCAACGTGTTATATATCTTCGTTTATTTTCAAACTCTTATACGTTTAACAGTGCACCTATCTGAAATAAAAAAATATGACACATTGGAGAGAACTTACTATCAAACCATCACGCGCATTAAAAATACTTATTCCAAAATCTGCAACATTGCAATAACGGCAGTTTAGCACAGTTATAACAAAAAAATGTAATAGTCGAAATGATACGTATGTAATCTATGTTTAAAAACGTTTGTGCGCTTTTTTTTGCAGCTGGAAATGTAATTTAAGAGTTTAAATATAATGTGTTGTTCTTGTTTATCAGTTCTTTAACTTAACTGACTGAGAGAGTAAACATGAAATGATGATAGAAGTATAACATAACATTGAAATCAAACGACATATCACAGACGACCACAGGAAACATTGCGAACATATCTGCCACATAAGTGCTTTCATTTGCAGAATAGACTATACATTCTTTCTGACAGTAGAATGATAAGGTCCCCGTTTAAAGACAATAGTTCCAGCGAAACAACGTAAGCACTTTGTTCTATTTTAGCGCCTTGCACGGTGGAGCGATCAAGTACTGCTACGCGCGTCAGTGTAGCCTGTATAGCTCCTTCGCTTTTGTGCCTCTAACGCCATAACAGCTCGAAGCAAGGGGCTTCCTTAATGGGAATAGTGTACTGACCTTTATCTATTCAACAATTTTTATTGACTTTCAACTTTTCAAGAGAGGTATCGATAATTTTGTCCTTTCGTGCTAATGTCCACAGCACATATTTTCATTAGTAGATAGTAACTGTAAGATAAGTCAGATAATATAATGTATCTTTCAACAATTGTCGACAAACATATGAGGCATTTATCTTACTAAATAACGAGATGAAGAGTAATACCAAACATTATGAAAGACCAAAAATATATATAGGATTCTGTCCGGTCAGTAAAGAATATAAAGATGAAAATTTTGTAAATTTAAAATATCTACCTACTATTTAGTAAATGTGTCACTTTCATTTACGCCCGATTTCCACCCACGCAGTTAGATATAAAGAAGAAGGAAGGTAACATATAAAGATGCAATATACAGTCCAACTGATATTTTTATCGATCACGGGATCACAAGTTCGGGTGCCAGCTACGAAACTCAAAAAGTTTCATGAATTCCATGAAGACATATGGGTTCTTTAATAAACCGCATAACACACCCTGAAACTGTGTGTGTGTGTGTGTGTATGTCTGTTTTCTATTGACTCCTAAACGGCGGGTGCGATTTTAATGACATTTCCAGGCAATTCTTCAGATTATCCCAGCGCATGATCCTGTGAAGTTTGGTAGTGATCAGATCAACACACACACACACACACACATATATACATATATATTCTTTTTTGCCAGTTTTGTGTCATAGTTTCCCTACAAATAAATAAATAATAATAACGTATTTAATTAAGTAGAATCGACACTTGGAAGTGTGCGGCATGTCAATGTACTGACTTCAATTCTTGGCTGTATATAATTAGTGCTATCCGGGTCGCTAACACACACACACACACACATATATACATATATATAATTTAACAATTCTGGAATTAAATCGAAGTATAGTTTCAGTAAAAGTCATTCATATTTCATCTGAAAGTTAAACATAGCCATAAAACAATTCTTGAAATTTATGTCTCTCTAGGCAACAGAAGTCACAAGAAAATGCTCTAGTAGCTCAGCGCTAAAGACCTCGATGTTAAGGGTGCTGTTCACCTCAGTTTTCAGTTTTATAGGATATAAAATGACACAAATAAAAACAAAAAAATGAAATATTCTTGTATTTAACAAACAATTTTGAATTTTAAAATGGTAATTTCAAAATTTCAAAAATTGTAAAAAAAAAAATACAAAAATGTATTTATTATTTTGTATAGTTCAAATCATAGCCTACAACGTTGTTATACACTGTGAATTTTTTTCGGTTTGGTATGTCAGTTGGCATTATTGGCTTACATAAAACCGTAAAGTCGAAATTTTGATGTTTACGACTCATTACGCAAAAACTATGAGAGATACAACAATTTTCTAAGAGGAAGATTTAATCACAATTTATGTCTTAAATAAGAAAAAAACATATGGTACAAATATAAAAATAAAAAAAGACGTTAAAAACTGAGGTGACCGCGCCCTTAAGAGGGCTTGGTACATAATTCAACGCTAAAAGCATTAATCTATAACTGCAGGTTTCTTGAAGCCAATTTGCGAAAATTAAACAATAGCAATCCTAGACAACAGTTTTAGCCAACGTTTTAAACAAAATTGTTTACAGTGTTACGAACTTCTGAGACACAATCTCTGACGCCGGAAACTCTTGCATTTAACTGCGGCGCAAGAGATCACACATAACGAATTAGTAATTCTGGATAAATATTTACTCATAAAGTTGGCAAATACCATTATCTAGGATTGTCGTTGAGTATTTTATCCATATTGGCTTCGGAAAAAGCGTAGGAATCAATTGATGTTTTCAGCGTTTATTTATCTACCACGCACTCTTAAGTGCTGACCAAAACCTCTTCACTCACTCAAGTAGCTAAAGAAACTTTTGTGACCGAGTGCTTGGAAATATCTCCGCATCTAGTGATAACGTCACTTAGTTGGCAACTCTGGTGCGCGAGACGTCACTTGTCGCCGGCGCGAACATGCAAACAGTCGAGAAACGACTTAATTGTCGGGAGGTTGTTCCCGTGTCGGCGAGCTGTCGGGGAAGGGCGGCCGTCTTAACAAGGTGCTGAAAACCTGTCGAATCCGACAAAACGTCGCTGGTCCCGGGAGAAATAAAAGACTGCCGGGTATACGGGTGTGATGGTGGGAAAAAAAAATACATACACGCACTCCGCGAAGATTGAGGAGAGAGATAAAAAAGATGAAGACATATTTCTTTCCTCGACTTCTTCTCTGAAACTTCTTATGGTCCCCAAGTAAAACTGCGGACTCATTCCGGACCGGTCCAGGGGTGTACAAGGTGAGGACCGGGGTGACGTCTGTGTCTCTACTCGTCTTCTTATATAGTAAACCTACCCTACCTGCTTCATGATATAGGTAGGGCCCGGAATATTTCACTGATTCAATGACCTGCGGGATAGAATCCATTGTCCTATGCTTTTTCAAGCCCCGTCTATTCGTTGATTGTCTGTTGTTCCACTGAGTAGCAGCTAGTGGACAAATCGTCAGGGCTTGAGTATGCACAGGATAGTGCATCATAACATGCAGGTCATTGATCCGCGAAATATTCCGGCCCCTAAATATAGGTTGTTTGCGATAAACTGAGCCTTTTTGAATACCATCTTGTCTAGAATAATAATAAAAAATATTATTTAACGTGACCTCACATGCTAACTTTTCACTGTACAGGAAACGCTACTCGAATGCATTGTATGTGTATGTACATATATTTTTTGTGCGTGTATGCATATTGTTTCCTCCCCCCCTTTTTTTTGCATCATATATAAATTTTTTTTTGCAAACTACATTTTGAAATATAGGCATCTGTATGCAATAATTCTCATATAAGTTTGTACTTTATACTTGTGTGTAGCTATACAATTTTTATTCTTTTTATCTAAATGTTAATTTTTAATTAATTGTAATTTGTAAAAGAAATGTGAAGCGACATGGGTTCAGGGTAAGAAAAGGCTACCATGCCTTAATTGCACCTTTAAGTCGTGATACATAAATAACTATCCAGAGGCTAAGGCAAATACGGGTCCACTAAACACGAACTCATAAAAGATCAAAATTATTAGTGTACAATGGAAAAACTTTATTTTATTGAAATTTATATGGCTGTAATTATACTAGAAATAAGAATTGTATCAATTATGTACTACGTTATTATCGTTATGCTATTACTTATAATGCTAATTCTCATTTATTTTATATTATCATTTAGTTTTAAGCATTTTTAATTTTTATGGTTTTGTTCCTTGAAATGGTAATGTGCAATTGTGTTGTGTACATTACACATATTGTTCTCAAACCGGCCTATGGCTGAACTGTACGTAGATAGTGCATACAATTTGATTATTACTTGCGTTGCTTTGTTTATGACAAAACAAAAGAGAAAACTATGAATTATGTGAAAAGAATAATGTAACAGGATTAAAAAGTGCTAACTTTATCCTGAACTAACAATTACTAATGTTTCGAACGGCTGTATCAACGAAATGTTAAACTTAGGACTAATTGTGGTGATAGTTAATATAATACTTTAGGTACGTATTGCTTTATTTCCTGCATGGGGAAATTACTTAATTTTAAGCAAATCGAATTTTTACTACCCAACACTGCGATGGCTGAAAAGTGATATATGACGATATAAGATGTATCACGATGTATGATCGGCTTACTCTATATCGTACCCCAGTACAATACCCACATAACTTAAATATAGGTGTTTCACGATAAAATGAGCACTTTTGAAGACAAGCTTGTCTAGAATAATAGGCGTATTTTGGCGATTGAATTGGTAGCACGTTTCAGGACCAGACTGCGAATAGTTTGCTGCCGTTTACAGTTTCTGGCTACCTGAGTAGCGAGGTAAGTCACTAGATTAGTGTACATGATAATTTCGGTTTGTGTAGGTAAAATGCGCAGGCAGACCTGGATTTGTAATTTTGTGCGTAAATGTAAAGTAGCACGCTAGTTTCAGATTAGTGTATGAAAAATATTTTAAAGAGAATCTTTGACATTCCCGCCAGACTCGGGCCATTTCGGTAACAAATAATCATATTCGTCCTAGCTTGTAAATGCAAATGTTCCGCTGCAAACACTTGTAACCTGCCTATTACCGATTCAACCTCGAAAATACGCCTAATGATTGAACAGTTTTATTTATCGTGACCTCAGATATAAACTTTTGAGTGTGGTATAACATCTATACAATTTGATTTTTAATAACGTATCTTTCTTTGTATTAAAAAGTGACAATAAGGTATACATGATCTGATAAGCAAAAAGTAACTACGTTTTTAAAAAGTGTTCACTTTATCCCGAACCAACTATATCACAATTTTTTAGTTATATATATATATATATATATATATATATATATATATATATATATATATATATATATATATATATATATATATATATATATATATATATATATATATAAATATATATATATTAGCTGCCCCGACAAACATTGTTTTGTCACATAAATAACTTATTTTTATGTGTGCAAGGATGTGGTATATAAGTGTAAGAGGTCTAATAATAAATAAATAAATAAATAATAATAATAATAGAGCAGCGACACCTGGTGGGGATAGACTGGTATCAGCTCGTGGGGATAACTGATCAATTATCAATTACACAGTTATCGACCAGGTTCTAAAATTATTAAATTAAAAATATTTACTAAACAATAGCACTTAGCAGTATAAAAATAGATAAAAACCTATTCGCAGACCTACCGAATGTACATATAAAATTTCATTGAAATATGTCAAAATATGTCAAGCCGTTTCGGAGGAGTATGGTAACAAACACTGTGACACTGGAATTTTATATATATATATATATATATATATATATATATATATATATGGTGTAATAGAGGCTAGTTGTCTCTACCTTATGCAATACTAATTAACAGTCAAGAAAAGCATTTCAAACACAAAAAAAACTTATAGCATATTTGTGAAGTAACAGTAATAGCCTAATTAATGCTAGGCTAACATTTCCACTATTTATGTTGCGTGAGGGTAAACGAAACAAGTTATGTTTTAGTGGAATAAGAAAATTTTTTTGGATATTACTCTGCGATCATTCCAAAAATCTGAAAGTTTGAATTTACCTTGATATTACATATTTTGAGTTTGGTTGGTATTGCATTGGGGGTGCGATTTGTTCGACACTGTTACGAAGGCCAGATTTGGTCACTTCTCTTCCGAGGTAGGAAACTTTATATGCAGCAGTAATGAACTGTGTTTTGTATAAAACTAAGTATACCACAATCCTGTTTACGGCAAGAGCTCTAGTAAGAGAATAGTCAAGATATGATCTTCGCAACTGAGATACACAATATTAAATGTTCCAAGCTAGAATCATTGCCGTCAGTAGTGTTGTACTATAAAAAACTTTCTAAACACCCACACATAAAGGAACACCAATCACATTTCAGCTTGTAAATAGGGTACTTTATTACAGGGTTTCCTGAAAATTTATAAAAACGCTATCATTGAAGTATAAGAAAAAAATTTACGATTACTATACATGGACGTGGTAAATTTACAAATATTTTTTTACAGTGTGGTTACACAGAGGAAGTTTTCGGTATTGCTCCCAAAATTACACAACCTTGTTTTCAATTTTTAGTAGCAATGACCATGTATTCAATTTTCTTTATTTTTGTACGGAGTAGTTGAACTATGACAAATATTAAATATTTCAAATTTACTAATGCAAAGTATTATTTACAGGCGAAAAGTGAAGTAAATTATAAAAAAAATTATAATGTTCAAGGTATCCGCGATGGTGTAGTGGTCAGGCCGCTAGCCTCCCAACACAATGATCCGGGCTAGACTCCCGGATGGTGCAAATAATATGTGAGAAACTTTGCTGTTAGCCAGTGTGTTTTCCCGCAATTCCTCTATGTCGCTCCTCCATCGTAGGGCCTTATTTCTTGTCAGGTTCATTAGACTCTTAGTTCAGAAATCTGCCTAATCAGGGGTGTGTTGGCCTGCTCAATGGGTTACCTTTACATACGGTATTTTGAGGACTGTGGTTCACAGCCTTGTTAAATTTTACAGTATTTCCTTCGCTACATGCATTCCTGAAGGCTTATCAGCGTTTTTTGACATTTCATACTTTAAATATTAGTCTACTACGTCTTTATACACTACTAGCGACTATATCACTCGTATATTATCTTACCTTTGTTAAAGTTGTGTTATTTCTTACCTTCCACAAATTTTAGATAACATGAAACTAATTTATTATCTAGCAATGTAAATAGGTGAAGTAGACTAGCATTTAAAGCATGAAATGTCAAAAATGTTGATACGCCATCAGGAATGTTTGAAGCGATAAAAATAACAGCAAATTAAAGATGGCCGCGCACCATTGCCCTTAACATAATTTTTCGGCATTCCGATTATATTTTTATTCAACTTAACCACAATCCTAGACCAGTGACTTGCTTCCATGAAAATGGTTCTTTACCATAATCCTTTCGTTTGCAGTTGTTGTAAAAATGACACTATAGAATTCATCAACCATTTTTTCCCCAAATTTTTATTGTGTAGTACCATAATAAACATTTATGTCCCCGCCCTTGCCGTAATTCCTATTCATTTATAAAGTTGGAGCATAGTCTATTTGGTTGTATAAGACTAGGGATAGGAAAATTCCGCGAATTCAATGGCATGCATGCCAGACTGTCCTGTGCATTATCAAGCGCCGACGATTTGTTCATTAGCTGCTACTCAGTGGAACAGCAAACAATGAACTAATAGACGAGGCTCGAGTTTGCATAGTAGCCTACAATGGATTCTAGCATTCGGGTGATTGAATTCGCGAAATTTTCCTGTCCCTATATGACAACAAGTGTAAAAATTTGACCTCCGTAAACTGATGGTCGATCGACCCGGTTCCGATGTTCCTTTCTGACGATTTAGGTAACCAGTTACCTTAACATTGCGTAGAAGACGGGGTATATTTTGTGACATTTTAATAATATCGTTCTTTGTAATTTGGCATTCATCATTTACAACGGTCGTATAGTTAAATCCCGATAGTGTACAGATTTTACATTTTCTGCAGTTTCTTCTGAGATGTCTAAACATAAATAAAACCAGAAAAAAAATAAACTGTAAAAAATGTAAAATCTGTACGCTATCGGGATTTAACTATCCGACCGTTATAAATGATGAATGTATGTATGTTTATATATATATATATATATATATATATATATATATATATATATATATATATATATATAAACATCCACGAAGAGATCGGTCAGTGGCTGGTTTACAACAGATCGTGGCAAGGCGTGCCGATGCAGCTGGTTTCTTCACAATGCCAGCTTTAAAATATATTTTTAAGAATTATGTAGGTAATTTGATTTAACTTTACACGATACGATTTTTAATATGTCTTTGCATACCAGGTATCATCTCTGAACCGAAACTATTTATAAGTTACAATTTAATCTAATATTCAAAGTAAGAGTTCAGCCTTCTAGCTCTTTCCAAATAATATTCTCAGTACCCCCTCACCCCTGAATTGCCAAACACCGTTAAAACTGTAAAAACCACGGGTAAGTGTTGAAAACAAGGAAAGTGGTTGCAGATGCCATAACGCACGTTTGAAAATAATTGAAGCGCGAATATAATAATTGACACTTTAGACGCACGTTCGGGAGGACACGTGTTCAGTTTGTGACTGCGACAATCCTGATTTTTGTCTTCCGTGGTTTATATTATAAATAGCTCCAGGTGGACGCTGGGATTGTGTCTTACGATTCATCTCACAGTTCCTGACCTTGTGAAAAATTCTCTGTACCCACGTCTAATGATCTTGTTAAATCGCTCTGACAAAGTAGAACGGCCATAACATTAAAAATTCGAAATCGAGTTATGGCCATTACTGGAAAAAGACTGTTTCACTGTTTCAGATGTAATAGTGCTGCCACAACTTTTCCATCAGTTAGGCGTAAATTTCATGATAACGTCGGTACTACATCCCTATCTTCCTTCAATGTTCATAGGTAAATAATAGTAATAGTAATAATGATAACGTGTTTATATGCTCAAGGGCCAAAATTAACCTAATTGTGCAATAACATAGCAACTACTTCATATATCATCCTGATGATATGACAGTGTGAAAATGTATGTTTTACTTAGGCCTTGCATCAGTAAAACATTACCTAATGTTAACATTTGTCCAAACATAAAAATTACTGTAGGCCTACTTACAAATACCTACTTCATGTTTGGGGCAACAGTGTGACGTAGATTTTACCAGGAAGCTATAGTCGACTCATTTTACTGATAATAATTATCAAGAACACTTTCAATTACAGAAGTCTCTCGACAAATCGATAAACTATAGCTTTACAACACTGCAGATAACTTGTTATTTTTGTTTCGGTTTTTAATATGCCATATCACTCCCTACCTTCTTATAAATTTCCATTTGGGAATCTTCCACTGGCTATCCCAAGGCCGAAGTTTCTGTAGTGGGTTAGGATAACCACGATTAGGTTCGAATCCCATATAAAGTACAGACGTAAATGTCAATTTTCATGTTAATTTAGTATATGAACAGTCCTCTGAATAACATAACGGCGAAAAGATCTCATGTTTGAAAGAATTATTTTTACAATATTAAAGAGATCGCAAAATTTGTATTTTAAAAACATTGCTAAAACTTAAAATAAAAATTTGAAAAATTCAATAATTCTTTTAAAAATACAAATAATTTTTATTCTTTAATTTCATGAGCATGTCATTGTAGCATGTAATGTCTTTATCCATTGTGATTTTTTTGAGTTTGGTATATCTGTTGGTTTTAGTGTGGTCGTTAAAACGGAAACCTGCAAAATATGACTTTAACAAGCCATTACGCGAAAACTATGATAGATAAAAACATTTCATAAGAGCCAAATTTAATCACGTTTTGTGTCTAAAATAAGAAAAAAAATATCTGGTACAAATAAAAAATAAAATAATGATGATGAAAATTGCGGTAGACCGCTCCCTTAACGTCATACTTTCCTCGAATAAAATTATAGGACAACACACAGTAATAAACTACAACGAAAACACTGCCTGCCTACTCTCTGCACTGCACAACTGCACACAATGGTGGCATTATTTTTTAGAAGTCTAAACCAGTCTCGCCCTTATCACTTACCTTCGCTATTGCATGCAGCTGACCAAACAGGACTTATCTTAAGAGGAGTCCTCGACTGGCGCATGGTCGGCGTTGCAGCGTGTCATGCGTATTCTTTTTTACGTCAAACCGCTTAACTTATTCATATTATGTTTACCTACGAAAATAACACACACCTTGAAACTATGCTTCTACGTTTTCAAAAACTCAGCACGCTTGTTAGAAACATGATATTTGGGCTTCTCAAAATAGCTAAAAACTGCTTTTTTCAGATTGCTGTAACTCCGAAAACATTACCTGAATTTCTTAAGTGCAGAGCGAGAGACATACGTTGGTCTTTACTTCATACTATTCAAAAATACAATGTTGTGGTCACCGCTTATAGTCCCGTAGGAAAAGACTACAAGGAAAACCTTGCACGGCAGTTTGGCGCGCTGCGAATAGAGGCGATATGCTTCTCGTCAAGCGTGGGACGCTGGCTCTTATCGCTACGCTGTTCCCACGCATCAAAGGTGGAAATTTGACACCGGCGAAGACTCCTCAAGTGAACGATGCAGCAAAAACGTCGCGTCCCAACACTCAGTACGGTGAATGACCGCCCAGTGCCCTGAGGCGAACTGGGCAGGCGCTCGTCGAAATGATAAAAAAATTAAATTAAACAAAAAAAACTAAAGTACGAAGGACGTAGCTAGTTAATGACTCATAAAAGCCTCTTTACAGAGGATCTTGCAGCCAATCAGCTTCGGATCACGTCTTCGTAATATACGGGCCTTCTCGAAGTTCCCCACAAGACGTGGACATGTCGAACCGAACATAAAGTGCAAAACATCGTCAGTCTGTTTTTTTTTTTCCTTTAACTCTCGGGTCTTTGATTCACCAAGGCGATCAGGGTTCGATTCCATGTTGATTTTCGCATGTGTAAATCGTACCAGACGAGGCCGCTGGTCGGCTGGTTTTTTCGGGGATCTCCCGTTTCCCCTTCCCCTACAGTCCTGTGAAGCTTAAGGGGTATTGTAACGTAAGATGTGAGCTGAGCGGACGATTGAAACACTCAATTTTACATAAAATCTGAACTCGTCATAATTCGATGGCAATTTTTGTCGAGTAGGTACCGAATATTATTAGTAGACGTCTGTTTGTTCACCATTAGGTATGCGTTACTTTCGAGTAAAAATTAAACTGTTTTTAATAAAGTCTTGAAACCACAAAATCCATAAAGATGGAAAACTTAAAATTTATGATTATTTTTATACATGATAATATCGACGTCTATATGACGACAGAATTTCAGATATTGTCGCGTTTTGATTTGAAAATAATTTTTACATCCGTTAATTTCTGCACGAGAAGTTTTCGGATGGTAAATTATTTTCAAATCAAAACGCAAGTATTTTCGAAATTCTGTTATTATATCTACATGGATATTATCATATTAGAAATTATATAAATTTAAGAAATGTACTTTTAAAGTAACGTCTATGAAACTAACCCTATGTTATACAAATATAAAAATATAATTTCGCCCTACTCGAACGCCCTTTAGGTTTGTTCCTTGTTTTTTTTTTTTTTTTCAGATGTGTGCCAATATCTCAAATATTTTTTTAACTAGAAGATTTAAAGAAATTTGACAGGATGTGCTGTCACACGATGCACATTACTGTGAAAGTGTTTTTAAAAATTATGTACCATTCGTCAGTAAAATAATTTTTACTTCATCTTGGCTTGTTTTCACGACAAAAAACGTGGTACTTCGGGTGACGAATTCTAAAAATCAGTTCAGTACATTGCTACAAAAAAATCAGCTACAAACTATGTCTAAAGGCACGATTATTTCGCGTATTCACCTGGTAGCAGCTTAGACTTCTCAGCCCTATACACACACTGGCTACAGTCGAATATTCATTGGCTTCTAACCGTACACTCAGGTACCACGTGTGTTCGCAACTATTTATTCCCTTATTTATTACTGTTTTGCAGACGACAAATGTGTATCAGAACAACTGTGGTCCGATCACAATAATGAGAGTGAAGTATACATCATTGAAGTTTAACCTGACCCAGGATCAATACGCGAAATACTCCTGCCTCTAACTGTGACATATTAGTGTCAAATCTGTGGTGCAAAATTTTGATATGAGTATTAGGTGGCAATAAAAACACATTTTATAAATAACTGCAAGACTAGGGAATAAGTCCTTAAATGCACATGCCTACTGACCGTACACGTGTGTGTGTGTGTGTGAGGCATGACGCTAAGGGCTATGTAGACCGGCTCATCTGGCGCGGCATCGCCTTTACTGCAAGACACTGAAACGGCGTGATTTTAAGCAAAGTCCAGTGCATGTTTCCAGAGCAGTTTCACACGAATCATGTGAGTAGTTTTTCAGATATAACACGTTGAAATTTTTTTTTTTTTTTTTTTTTTTTTTCAGGGGCTCCGAAATATTTTTTTTTCTAATTGGCGTATTTCTTTAAAACTACCTTTCCGTCCTCGTTTGAAATTTTTTTTTTTCGTCCATTGACACATTCGGCAAATGTGGAAAATATTCATGAAATAAACGTATTTATAAGCTATTCAGTATAAACAGAGCACTCGGAAGAACTTGTAATTTATTACAGATATGTTTTATTGGTCCAATATATGTTAACTTTTGGTAATGTTGAAATGTTAACACTGGTCTTTAGTTACATGGAAGTTTTAATATTAAAAATAGTAAAGATAACTACAAAACGGCCGATAGAAAACGTTATGCAGTGCTCACTTTATCGTGAACGGCCTATACAAACACACTGCAATGGTTTTTAAGCGCGTGAGAAGGGGTGCCCTGAAGATGTGCTTGCTTGATCGTAAATTGCTTATAATAACGGCGAAAGTCGGGAAGATTTCAGGGCTTTCAAAAATACACATTTTACCCATGAACCGATTGTATCAACGCCAGCCGTTGCGTGCCAGTTGCGTATCTTTGGCCATCCCTGGCTGGGGCCAACACCTCGCCCCGGCGCCTAATGAGACAGGCTCCGGTGTCATGAGTCGGCAAATATTGGAACAAGCCCACCACCGCGCGTCTTAAATCAATAGTCATCGTTTTTCTGCCTCGTTCTATCTCCTTTCAAAATTTAGTTTTTTTTCTTTTCTTTATTCTATTTTATTTTTCTCTCAATCCTGCTTCCTCCCGTCATAGGAAGTTCCTTTACCTAAGGTTTATTTCTTCTTTCCTCTTTTTTCACTACCACTCTTTACTTTTTTTTTGTATTTCACTACCCGACCTGTGTGAATTAGGCTGGCATCACTTCTAAGCTGTTTGGTAAAGTTCGCCTGGTTTTGTTGACTCATTCTGTTTACACAAGCCTGTATAGCAATTGTCAGTCTTGGGTCAAGACTTTACAATCAGTTATAGATCAACACGATGAATATCGCTTTCACAGATTGTAAAATTACGAAAGAATGTCAGAAAACAGGGTTTTGCAGATTATTCTGTATTTTAACTGCAAAATAATTCGCTCCAAGTAAACTAGTGAACACTTGAAAAAGCTAATGTAACATTGTAAGTGTACATTCTGTTTAAAAAAAATCATAGGGAATTATTTTACACGGAAAATAGTATTCAAAAAAGAATAAAATATATGTGAAAAAAAAAAGTAACTGTTTTACCACATATATGTTTCATACGTTGCTCCTCTATTTTTTTTTTGACAGAATATAAACACTCAATGCACAGTCACCGCCTCAGAACTTAAGGAGTTATATTAAGAGAACAATTTGCAAATAGCCTGTTCAGACAATGTTATCTTGTTTCAACTATGTTTGCGATAATTAATTTGTTATACTTAAACGGGAGCAGTTACCTCAAACCTGTTTGGTGGTTTTATTTAAAATAATTTTTGCCGTCAAAGCCAATTTTTTTTTCAAGAGGAGAAATTATACGGTTTCAACCGATAAGTCAACTAACAAAAATTTCGTTCATTACATGATTACCTAAAGCTATCGTATTTACTGTCTTGAAAAACTTAGCCAACATTGTGAAGCTCGTTTAAAGATTAAAAAATAATTATTACGTAAACAGAAGTAACTGCCGAACATGACCTAAGTACAGTACAAAGTCCTAATCAGAAAATCCGTATAGTCAGTTATTCGGAGATTACTTTCCGAAAAAAAATGTTTACTAAGTTTACAAGAAACATTGTAAACTCTGCATGAAATGTTTGAAAATATACGTATGTCTAGGTCTATTAAAAACATTTTGTATACTTACACATATTTTTTGTATATATACAATTAAATTAGTGTAAATTTTACAACAATAGTTTGAAATTACACACAAAAAAAAGTTTGGCACTCAGTTTCAAAGATTTTTTTTTGTAATGGTACAAAATATTTTTTTCTTTTGTATGTGACAGACCTTTGAAGGTTATTTTGTTTCAAATCTAATAATCTGTTCATTTAAATACGCATCTCTCTAGTCTTCTCAGGAATTTGGAAAGTTCAGACCACTTTAATGACCTGCAACGTTATTGTAGTGACTAGACTGAAAAATGTTTGGACATTAGTTTATAAGCTTTTCCTTGTAAAAGTACGATATGTGTGTGTGTGTGTGTGTGTGTGTGTGTGTATATATATATATATATATATATATATATATATATATATATATATATATATATATATATATATATACTGTGTAGACGTTTTCTTCGAGTATAGTCACGGAATGGCTAGGCAATGGTAAACAACATGCGAGCTAAAATAGCTTAAAGTATAATTTGTTGCCAGGATATAACACGAATTTGATAGGTCTCTATTAATAACACACGTTGCTTAAGGCGGCCGCCTACCTCCCGCTTCAAACACTTTGCAGTGTGTTCGTAAACAGTTTTTTCCAACGAAAATATTCCACGTGTGCCCGTTGTGCCAGTGTATGAAAAGAAAACAAACTGCAGACAAGGTCGGGACCTCATTGTTAAGACGCCGCGATAATTAAAAACCCTGTTTCTAAGCCCTCCAACATGGCTAAAAACGGCATTTCAGACTTCCGTACTTCAAAATGTACTAACTGTGTGTATGTGAAACTCAGATGGCGACCTGCACTGAACTTAGTTGCAGACTTTCCACCAATAACATTATATGGTCACCTCTTGATGTCCCATAGTAAAAACCGTTCAGCGGGAACTTTGCACGCTAGTTCAGCGCTTGGCTCGTTGAGGCGACGCGGCATTTGATGCGCGTTTCAAGGTCGACCTTACTGCTCCGTCGCTTTTGAGCCTCTCACCCGCCGGTAGGCGGCACCCTTAAGTATAAAAACATAACGTCCTGAAAACATATCCGAGGACAGAGCGACACTCCCTAGATTTGACATAACTCTGAACTTGACACACGTAAGTGTCCGCCGAACTCTGAGGGATGAGACGAAGGTCTAGGAAATGCGAAAGGCGGGGGAAACGGGAGTACCCTAAAAAACTCGCTTGCCAACGGCAACATCCATCACGTTTCCTACACATGAAAAATCGGCAATGACCCTGCCGGGAACCGAACCCGGATCGCCGTTGTATTATGTGGAAGTAGTATTCAGTAGTGTATAGTATTAGTTCAACATTTTAAAATAAATTATTAAGACGTTTTATTGAAGACTTAAATTTAATTTTGATTCAGGTGACTCAAAATTGAACCAAATCAATACTAACCTTGGGAATCACATTAACACGTGTCTTTTGGAAATTGTTTTCATAGTTCGAATGTGTTTTAATATGTTTATAAATAGGTAGAAGGGCTACGAGATAAAACCTTGCAAAAGATGAACTAAGAGTCATAATCCAAAGAGGTGACACCAGGAATAATCAAGAAATAATTCAATGTTACATATTTTGATTTTTTTTTTTTTTAAATGATTAGGAATTTTAATCATGCTATGCCACATCACGAAACCATACAATAAACTCAAAACCTCGAGAAGAAAAAGAGGGGGGATGTTGTGACTTGAAACAAACATATCCGACGTCAGTGCTCTTAGCAACCTATGTCATGTAGTGATTGCTGTGTTCTTCTGACGCAACCGAAGAGCTATCTATTAAGTCTTCTGTTATCGCTGTATCTACTATAAGTGACGCGTCGACAATGTTAGCTTAGTTCAGACACCCAGCTGATGACTTGCAGATATACCTGTCATTCCCTTTGAACCTGCCAGCCATTATGATCGAAGATAAAATCTCTGCCTCCGAACATTTACATCTTAACACCTGCTTGGAAGTGTGTTCACTGTACATTTGTTCCGTTGCTTAATAGTTTCGTTTGATTGGACATTGAGAAATATGTTAATGCAGACATTTTTTCTTGAGTCTGGTTTAAACTCAAATAAGGGTTTCGTCACCTCAAAGAGTAAATCCTTTGATGCATAAACTGAACTGCATTGTTTTAAGATCTTGATTTGAAAAGAAAAAGTCAAAAATTCTATTGTAAGTACTTTGGCCTTGAAAATGGTACCCAGTGCATAGTAAAAATGAACTCATTTCCTGTATTATAACATACTACAAACAAAAAAAAATGACATGCTTGGATCTACCGCTTCTTCAATCACTGCTATGTTAATTTCAGACTGGTTATTTTGAAAAATTACACCAGTTCGTTTAAACTATTCAGTGTGGATTTTCACACAATGTTCCTTATTCAGGTTTGCAGATTATCCACAGCGAAGAGAAAATTTTTGCAGACTTGGTATTTCTTCGCTACTTTGTATATTTCCGCCACTTGTAGCTAAAAACTTATGGGCGTTGTGTCATACACCATATTTTTGTCAGAGGTTACATTCAAATATATTTTACGACGTTTTTATCAACTTGCTTTTTTGTCTGTCTGTCAGTTCGGTAGAAATTTCGCAATCGATTCGAAACATATCCCCCGATAAGCTACTGTAGAGGCTTTAAATGTAAACATAAGCTCAGAACTGGCTGACAGTGCAATATTATCTCGCTTTCGCGTTTGTCGGTTTGGAACAAATTGTTTGTTTAAAATCGATTACAAAATTTCACAAGACAAAAAAGCAGAAAATAATTATTCAAATAAAAATAATTTTTAATATACAACGTTTTTTAAACGGAGTAAACAATACAAAATAATTCCTCCTGTGAAAGCGCTTGTAAGATTTAAAACGCAAAACATTGGGAGCATGTATTTAGATAGTTGATGCATGACGTGTCACTAACAGTTTTATTGCACTGCAGATTATATGAACTGTTGTGTGATTTTCCTCTGATACAGCTATACTCTCCACACTCCATACTATTGTCTATTCTCTATTGTATGCGCCCCAGGTTTTTAGCCTACTTTCCGAAGGTAAAAGTAGCCTTATGAGATCACTTTTCTGTCTGTGTGTGTCCGTGTGTGTGTCCGTGTGTGTGTCCGTGTGTGTGTCCACCCCTAAAAACTTTTGAACCCGTTGACCTAATTTCTTCAACTTTGTACACATATAATTCTTTGTAATCTGACTTGACTTTTTGTATATAGTTCACGCTGTGTTCATAATTACAAAATGGCGGCCATTTTATTTTTGGTCAAACTACAAGGAACCGTGCTTTAGAATTTCATCAAACTTGGTACACATATACTACATACAAAGTTGACTTCACTTTTGTTATTTAGTTCATATTTTCTCGGCGACTGACCAATCGATGCCCTCACAGCTTGGATGTTTGCAGGTGTCCGTGCTGTCCGAGGCTGCCCTAGAAACTTGCTATTCAATTCTGACCCCGTACGGCGAAATGTTGCAACCCAGTGGCGAATTGTTTTCCGATTTGGCACCACCCCATTTGGCCGAATGTTGGAGTTTCTCCGGAAGGCTAGTTGTGTCTCAATGGTGTATTCACTGTTCCGAAAGAACATTTCGACAGTGTAAGCGCAGTGCACACCTGACCACGGCATGTTACCGAATGTCCTGCCACATACTGTGCCCTATCGATGTGTACCACCTTCTCCCCTCTTCTCTCACCGGCCAATAACCTTGGCAGCGACAAATGCTATTGACCCATTCTGCCGTCGTTTCCCTCCGTGTTTCGCTTGCGCACAAGAGCCAGCATGTCACGGACGATTTCCGAAATCGTCTCGCGGAGTGTGTCGCAAATGGCGGCCGTCACCTTCCTGATATTTGTTTTTCTTCAAAACCATACAAAAAAACATTTGAGTTACCCTATCATGTGCAATGTTGACATTTGGTGTATCTGTGCTAGTTGTTGCATAATAAATATTTCACATTGGGTATATCTTGTAGGCTCATCCTGTACATATACATACATATTTTAATTTTTGACAAAACATTATTTATGAACTTGATTGTCAAGGGTTTATACCTCCCATAATAGTAAATTTAATGGAAACTGTCCCATGAAATTTGTGATTGCTTTTATGAGGATTCTCCCCCCGAAGTTTGGACTATTAATTTCCTTACATGCTGTACATATAAACATACACCATTACGTACAAACAATCGCAGAATGAATAATGAAACACCTATGTTGTAATCTCATGAGGGGCGTCATTTTGCAGAGCACACACACTTGTGTATACTTACTGGTGTTTCCGTTCCGTATTTCTTCAGCTCTCGATGATAAAGCTTGAGTTAAATCAAGCTGGTACTTTCGGGCATGGTCCTTCAAAGCGACAGATGACTGATTAAACTAGACGTTGCCCGAGACAGTTGCAAAGGCGGCAGTAGTTAAATGAAAATGACCCGGAGGAGAAATTACCTTCGTTCCGGAGATACTAAGTGCGTGTGGATGAATGAGCCTTCATATGGATAATAATTATTATCGAGTTAAGTGGCTGCTCGACCGCACTTCAAGTGTATGTCAGACATTGAGAGAAGGAGAGAATGGGAACGAATTGAGCTGGAATTTCTTGGAGATAAATATTTTGTAGCAGCTGCAAAATATTTTGGTGGTATTTACCGGGCAAAATTTATTTTGTGGTCATTACAAAAACACTTTGCGGTCAACACTAAAATATTGTGGTCACCAACAAATTATTTTGTGTTTACAATTAAATTATTTTGCATGGTAGACTTTATACAATTTTTTTTATTTCAGTATTGTTGGTCAACACATAGAGAATAGTTCGTTTAAAGCACTTTAGTTGAGACGTATAAAATATAAAATTGGTAAATTAATGATATCAAATACACAATAAACCAATACCGGACAGCTAGAGCGCTTTGGCGAGAATTCTGATTGTGTTATCACGTCAAACCACCAGAGAACAGCACTCTACATTTAATTGATTTAATATGTACGCTGCCAACATAATAAGTCTGGGAAAAATTTCTCCATGGAGAAAATATTTTCGAAGCATGGAGAACAATAAGAAATTGCAGCACCATAACTGCGTAAAAATTAAATAATGCATGTTCAAATAATAAAATACAATAATAATACAAAAGTAATAAATAAATATGTGTTAGTTTCACCTCATACCGCTAGGTTATTTTTCACAAGTTTGCGCTTAGTATTTGCATAGAGCTGTCCGGTATTTGTCTCTAGGGTATTTGATGATATTGTGGTATTTGCCACAGACTTATATTCTATTAAATATAAACCACGCGTTCTTAGCAGTCGTTCAATGATCATGATGTTTTTATTATTTATTTCAAGATCACCGAGTGAGGTGATGCAGTGGTAACACGCTGGACTCGCATTCGTGTAGAAAAATGGTTCGATTCCTGGCACCAACCTTTTTGATTTAGAATATCCGTGGTTTCCTGAAATCGCTCCAGAGGAATGCTGGCTTAGTTCCTTAACGAAGGCCATGAACGTCACGTCTCTCTCAGCTCCTGTCATTGTACAAAGCTGTGTTATAATCAGAACAGTTTTTTTACGTACACCACAGCGGGCGAATGTTGCCGTATTGCAGAAAACCCCACAATAAAACAAAAAATGACGAAAAACAAAGGAAGAAAAGCCAGTAAGATGTAGTCGATAGATATAAAACATACATATAATTCCTGAAAGGAATATAATCATATCCCAGAAGATTAAAGAAGACAAAAGGACGGAAGGACAAAAACAGATTCAAAATCACACAAAATTGATTCCTAAGTGTAATATAGCCAGGGGGTGGCCCTGCCTATTGCAACGTTTGGGAGCTAAGTTAAGTCACCGTTTGGGGTGTTCCATTATGGCAACCGCCTGTTCCTTAACTAATTGCAATAAGAAATAGTTCGTAATGAAACCCCCGGACCAAGCAATTTTATAGTTAATCAATGTTGTTCCTTACATCGCTAATTTGCACTACTCTGAGATGTTTTTAATAGTTTAGAGACGCATCAACATAAGTGTACATAACCTCAAAACTTCTCAGCACCATGATGGAACACCCAAAAATCCGGCTTCAACTACAACACAACAAGCCAGCTCCTGACTATTCTTACATCCATGAATATAGCCGACAGGTGAAAGACGACAAAACCAACAAAAGACAAACGAAAAAATTAAAACCAACAAAAATGAGGTGTGTTCAAAAATTATACCAAGTTGTGTCTCACCACATCTACTGACCTCGCTGTCGACGAGAAGTAAAGCACACCTACCTCATCTTACATTTTTCAAGATCACTTTTTTGTGATCTTTGAATGATAATTGCAATTTGGTTCTATAATAAAGGGAGATGTTTTGCTGGATACACGACTTTGTTATCAAATGCGGCTGAGTCGCGAAAAACCCACGTAACTGACACGGCCAGCTGAAAAATGATCCAACAAGCTTGCAGGTAAACAATTATATATTCGCTAACCTTCTGTTAAAGTGTGAAAGTGCAGAAAATTAACTACTCTCACAGTCTGCAGTCTATCAAGCTTCGGAATGTGGATTCCAACCTGCGGTTATATGTAGGTATATGAGATTAGCCTGGATGTTAGTCAGTGGGCTATATATATAGACATATATATATATATATATATGACAAGTTCCTGATGCCACATCTGGCAGTCAGGCCCAGATGTAATTTTTCTTATGGGACGACTCCGAGGAAAGTTGGTCGGCGCCTTCGCTCTCCCCAAAGAGGTCTATATATTCATGACCGCATACGAGGATTTAACCCGATACCCCACGAAACTCAGCAGACATTAACATTCCGCAGACATTAAAAAAAAGTCGCGAATCGGTGACGGAAGAAGGGTTAGAAACACAGCAAATTGACTTTCCCGACAAATAAAAAAGTTTGTGGTACGTCTGTGTCTGGTACAAACAGGTGGTTATTGGGTTGTGGATATTCTTTCTAATCCCATCCTGACTATGAAGCCCATGGCCACACGCAGGGGAGGGGGGAGATCAACGGGCCTGGCGATTCCTCCTTCCACCAAAAATGTTGGAACTTAACACTAGATAGAATAGTGAAATTGTGTAAAGACCCCGCGTTACCTTACAAAAACTGCTACAATAGCTCCATTCGCACCTACGCGCCCGCCTGGTGACAGTTTGTTTGTGTGAGTGAGACACGGTGCCAAGGCCACATACGACTAAGGGTGTTATTGAGAGGCTCATCTGGTGCGGTATCACCTCTACCGCAAGACACTGAAACGACGTGCAGAGGTATCGTAGATCACTCGCCTGACGGACACTTTTAGTGGTGACTCATATTTCTATTGGTGGAAGTTTTTATGTGAAGTCCAATACACCTTTCTATTGCAGTTTCACACGAATCACATAAGTAGTTGTTTAGATATAATTAGAGATGATGGTTAGAGATGATGGTTTATCGCGGGAAAACTTGACTATTTGTTAGGCTTCAACGTACGTTCAGCTTATCAAAAGATTATTGGCTTTTCCTTGTACGCGAAGCTACTGCCCTATTTGACTAAGCCAATAAGAATACCGCTATTTAATATTTGATGCACGTTATTGGTATAGACAGCTACGTTGTGTCAGTGTTTTCAAGGCTATGTTGGCACAAAACATTTTCGCGATATACCATCATCTCTAGATTTAATAGATTGAAAACGCCGTTTTAGACATCTTGAGTGGATCCGAAATTATCTCTCTAATCAAGGTGGTGTTTGAAAACTACCATTACGGAATTGTTTGACGTATTTTTGCACCCATTAGAAACACCTTGACACGGTTTTTTTTAATAGTTCGTCTAGCACGCTGCAACGCGGATTGCATACACAGCAGGCAGGCGGCCGCCTTAAATTCCAAATTTTCCCCGTGGAGTATCCCCCCTATAAACTGAATTGGTGTGATGAGATCGGCATTACATTGTAACATTCCCAAATTCGCGACCGCCTAACATTTTTCATTGGTGTATCAGAAAATCATGGTTACTGTAGTTCAATGCCACGTATAATGTAGCCTAGTAATAATGTCCGTGAAACTAAAAACCAAAATATAAACTGTAAAAAATGTAGCTTAAGGCCAAGTGTGACTATTTATGTTGTTTTCGCGAGTTTCAGTTTTTAAATCCTAAAAGGAAGTAGTAATCGCAAAACCGTTACATGGAAATGTTGGACATTTTTGTATTTTTATAGCCAAATTTTTTTCAAAACAAAAGTTTATATAATTTTGGATATTTATCGTCTCAAATAAATTTTTTTAAGTTGAAAACTAGCCAAATTGATAAAAAAACTTATAAAAAATATGGCTACATAGTACCAACATGTTCTAACAATTATGTGTAACGGTTGTGAGTTGTCTGCCCCTTTTCCGGATATATTTTTTAAATAGCATAATATACCCGTGGCCTAAGGGCTTAAGGCCGTTCCAAAAATATACTATTGCTGCATTGCTATAGGGGGTTCACTTTAAAGTGAGCATTTACCAACACATATAATAATCAAATATATATTTTAGTTGGGACAATAGAAGTAAAGTTTTGAGAATTGTGAAATGTTTACACTAATTTTTAGTTACATGGAAGTAGGTATTCGTATTTGAAATGGTAAAGATGGAGGCATAATGGAGCACAGCAAATTGTTAGCAATGCTGAGTATATCCAGAATAGCCTATAGGAGTGCTGGAGAGGAGATCTGACGATAAATGCGTTGCCAAGCGACGAGAATCTTCTCCTTCCAGCGTCTCCTCGCACAAACAACAATTCACCCACCTCACCCCTCTAAACCCTATCTCCACTCCTGTATCCAACACCAACGGACAGTATACACTTGTTGCTCATGTCGTCGGGCGGCTGGCATCAAAGGCGCTCCACGCTGCGGCATTGTTCCCGCGCTAGGCGGGGATATCTTGCCTTCCACCCTCCCTCCATTCCACACTTCTCGACTCCAGCCGGTCCGTTCCCTCGACTTGCTTTCTCTCTCGACCTCCGGCGCCCAAGCGACTGGACACCGCGTCGACATCGATCCATCCAGCGAAAAGTTGCACGACAAATACTAGCGCGAAGTGTATAGTAAAGCCCTATACACAATTTAAAACTTTGGCATTTTACTTTACGATAACTTTCAATACGTTACTTCTTACGGAGTCGTACACAATAGCGTCGCTCAAACCTAAAGTCAAGCAGCCTTGACTTTACGATTCCGATAAACTGAAACCTTAAGTCAAGTTCCAAAATGGCCGTTCGCAAGTAACCAGCTGATTATACATGCAAGAACGAAAAATGTTTATTTCTGAATACAGTTTTGTTCACCAATATTGGGATTTCGTGAAAAAGTAACAGGTTTTTCTTAAATGTGCTCGAAAAACCAGATAAGTAGCGTTGGAGAAGTATTCGTAAATAAACTTTAAGTTGCGCCAATAGATAGTGTTGCTATTGTTCTGAAAAAAATATATTGTAATTAATCTAAAAATATTAATAATTGGGTTTATTTATGTCTTACGTGATATGCTTTTACAGTAAATATATAACGATTTATGTCACGTTATTTTCGTATCAAAAAACAGAATTTAAGTCGTTTTTCAACTCTCGTTACTTTAACTTTACATTTGTATTGATTGTGTATTGACGATATACATAATGTAATAGGAACGTAAAGTCAAATGTTAAAGTAATCAGTTGTGTGTAGGCCTTAACTTCCTCCTGATGCAAGAGAGTTCCAGTATTGTATCTCCAGTACCACAAAGCCCGTGCCTAAGGCCCAACTTTTCACATTGGCGCACTTTTAGAGAGGAGAATACGTGAAGAATTTTCCATCACAGCTTTTAAAAGGTACCAATAAGGCGACCAGTAATAATTTTTTTACAGCCTCAATTTTCACGTTGTTGACCAACGCTCTGTCTAATAGTATTTTCTGATCCATGATTAAGGAGGCGGTTCACTAAAAATTTTAATTGCTTTAAATTTTGTTTTATTTGTACGAGATATGGTTTGTTTTGTAGGCATATGTTATAACTATTTTTCACTGCAACAAAACATTTTTAGCTTTCAGTGTTTTTGTATTATAGCATATTAAAGTAAAACCTTTCATAAAACAGTTTTATTAAATAAAGGGAATCCAACTTACTTACCTAATTGAAAAAATTCACACTGAAGAACAGTGGCATGGATTGTGACATGACATGTATAAAAACCACATGGATTAATTTTTTCGTGTTTTTTAAAGTTCTTAAAATAAGAGCATTTTTTTAAATTCAATACTTACTTTTTAATACAAAAAATAGATCAATGCAGTTTGTAAACATGTGGATTGACTTAAATATGTTATAATACAAAAACTATGAGAGCTAAAAAATTTTCGATACAGGGAAAAAATAATCACAATACATGACTACAAAACAAACCATACCCCGAAAGGATAAAATTTTCCCTTTTTTAACAATTACAATTTTCAGTGAACCACTCCCTTAACAGTAACTTTCGAATAACTGCATTAATGTTAAGCTAAATAAATATTATGTCATTACTATTATACTTAGGCGGCGCCCTTGAAAGTGGGCCACCTCTGCAGGCCACCATTTCAATTAACGATACATGTGGATATACCCATGCCAAGTTGCACAATAATATGTAAATTTTATTCCTCGAGGTAGAAAATTGCGAAAATGGGGGTTTTGTGAGGTCCTTTACAGGTATGAAAATGTTTGCGCAGAATTTTTAAGGGTGTTCAAGTAGAGAAAAATCTTAATTTTATATTTTTATAAAATAGGGGTATTGTTTTCTAGTCATTACTTAAGAGTACATTTTCCTCTAACAAACAAAAATTAGAGTAGCTAGTTTTCTCATAACGGCATTTCAAAGTCAAAATTTGCATATTTTTACTTTATACAAAACTTGAAAACCAATGAAAAAAATGAAATTTAAAAAAATCACATCGAAACTACATTTCACGGTCTACGGCTTGAAACATATAAAAATGAATTATAAAAAAATAATTTTGTATTCTAACATTGCCAAAAATTACAACAAAAAAAATTAGCAAATTTAGATTTTTTTTAAATTTAAAAATTGTTTGTAATGGGTTTCAAGCAGTAGTTGTGGACAGACAGTTGAAAAATTAATTTTTTAATTTTATAATGTTTATTGATTTTCAAGTTTTGTATGAAGTAAAGGTATGCAAATTTTGACTTTGAAATGTCACTATGGGAAAACTGGCTACTCTATTTTTTTTTTGTTAGAGGAAAATATACTACCAAGTAATGTCTATTAAAGTAAAACTATTTCATACAAATATAAAATTGTAATTTTCACCTCTTGAACACCATTAATAAGTTATAGGTGGACGCAATACATCTTTATCTTTTTGTAATACACCATAGAATGTTATAAGTCACCATTGAATATAGGATAGAAGACTACAAGTCATTTGAGTGACTTGCGCCTAGAAGTTAAGGTTAGACGTAATACGCAAACTGTGTCGTTTTAACACAATTGAATACTTTATCATTTGACTTTAACATTTGACTTTACGAGAGCTTTCAATACACGGCTTCTTATGGAGTCGTACACAAGGGTGTCGCCAAAGCTAAAGTCAAGCAGACTTGACTTTACGTTTCCGATAAACTGAAACCTAAAGTCTAAATCAAGATGGCCGTTCGCAAAGAACCAGCTGATTGTGTATGCTAGAACGAAAAATGTTTTTTTTTTTCTGAGTACAGTTTTCTTCTCCAGTAATGGAATTTCGTGAAAAAGTAACCTGTTTTTCTTAAATGTGCTCGAAAAACCTTGTAAGCGGCGTTGGAAAATTATTCGTAATTTAACTTTAAGTTGCGTCAATAGATGGCGTTGCTTTTGTTCTGAAAAATATTACAATACCTAAAAGAAAATACATAAATAATTGAATTTTTTAAATATCTACTTGATATGCTTTTACAGAAAATATATAATGATTTATATGACAATGTTTCCGTTTCGAAAAACAGATTTCCAATCGTATTTCAACTGTCGTTACTATAACTTTACGCTTGTATTGTGTATTGACGAAATATATAAAGTCACGGAAACGCAAAGTAATTCCAGGCCCTAAACTCGCGAACGTACTTTTTTTTTTTTTTAGGTCTGTTCTAATTTCGAATATGCCGATGAACTTTCTGGACACATGTGAAGTAGTTTCGAGGGAAATAACAAGCATATCCCTCGTGCGTTACAACGCATTGGAAGCGCGTGGTACCGGACGTAATTAATCAGAGAAGTCAAAAGCACGCGTTTATAATAGGTTTGCCTTCATCCAGTAATTTAGTTTTGGGATACAACAGTCGTAGAAAGCAGATTTTGGCAATATTGGAGGGCTTCGAAATAGAATTATAACCTGTTTGGAAACTACCACTTCGCCAGCGTCTTGTGATTGGGAAACATTCTTGGGACACCTTCCGATCAAGACTGCTTTATTCCTTCAAATGTTGAAACGCAGTTCAAATATTTTGCATGTAACCGTCTTAGTTGAAGCCAGTCGTAAGTTTCAGTGTATTTCTGAAGATACACATTGATTGTATCAAAACTTACGAGCATTGAGTAGTTAGAGTACTGTATGAGATTTTTTCGCCGAGTATATTTTCGTCAGCGGACATTTATTTATATAGCACTATGCGGTGGTATGCTTTATTTTCGAGTAAAAAATTAAAAACTGTTTTTAGATAAACAAGAGCTTAAAACCACAAAATCTACAAAAAAAAAATGGAAAAATGTTACTACTATCAGAAAATCTCCGCGTGAGAGGTTTACCAATGTTGGCAATTCTTGAGGTAAAGGTGAAACTGAGGAGAACTTAAGTAAAATATGACGATTTTTTTGTTCGCATTGCAAAGTCGGAGTATCGAGATTTATCTTTTAAGTTGAAATGTTACCACATACATGACGAGACAAATAATTTCCCTTTATGCCTCGACGTGTAAATGTAATGAAAATGTATATTACATTATTTTCCACTCGTAATTCACAAAACTAACAAGACGGCGATTTGATGGAACCTAGTTTGTCGTTCGTGCACTGTAAACAAGTTTTGTACAGCATAATTGTATTTTATGTTTGTAATAATATGTGTAATGGGTCCAGTGTCAGAAAAGGCACCCGTGCCTTAACTGCGCCTTAAAGACGATATAAATAAATAATATGTATTTTAACACGAAAACAAATGATTCTCTTGTAAAATGTTTTGCTTGTTAACTTACAAATGTTTGTATTCTTCACGTATTGTAACTATAGGCCGTTCGGAATAAAGTGAACACTAAATATTTAACCTTTGAAAAATATCACTAGCTGTTACTACATACAATTCAACATTACCGATAGTCACTTTACTGCTTTTATGGTTGGCAACGAAATAACACAACATAGTTCCGTGTTTATTCGTGTTTAAATGCAACAATACTGAAACAAAATCAACCGACAGCGATATAGTTGTATTTTATATAATTAATAAACTTCTGTTTTTATCAAACTATATATGTACCTATCGACTGAACAATTTATCTTACATGCGCAAACATAAAGTGACGTGTCCCAGGAGGTTAGACTTTTCCCGTCGTTAGCCGTTACACGCGGAAATATACGAATTGGCTGGAAATAGATCTTTAGCAGGGCTTTTTCGAGTGCTCACTTTATTCCGAACTGCCTATATAAATGAGTGTCACAAACCGTAATGGCTGCGATGATCTTTAGAGAACGGAAAAATTCGCGAGTTCACTGACCTGTCGGTTAGCCTCTAAAATTATGTTTCTCAAGTAGACAACAGTTGCCCATTGGCTGCTCGCTGACACTGTGATCCATCATGATTGGACATGAATTCAGTGGCTTCTCTATTATCGGCCTAGCGCCTTGCAGAAGGTGACAAAAAAAAAACAAGGGCCAGTTGCGAAAGCGACATGAACTTAGTTTTTTTAAGTCTCGCTTGTGTCTGAAACAACACGCGAATTTTTCTTGTTTAGTAAGGAAGAGTTTACTACTTATACTCTTTTTATGTTAGTTAATTGAACACTAAAAATACTTGTAAACGTACAAAGATTTTCTTTGTATAATCATCAAAGCATCTTTCGTAGTAAATGTACAAAAATTTTCCTTGCAAAATTATTTGTTTATTAAGCTACAAGAAATTATTTTCTGTGTAAAAACCGTACGAAAGATTTGTGGTCTACCTAATTCACAGGTTCGCCTGAAATTACATAGTTATACAAAAATTACATCCTCTGGGAAGCGTTATTTTGGGCTATAAATTACATGCTTAAAAATTAAAAAAAAAATTGTTATCACTACAACGTAAATTGAAAGTATATAAATATAAAAAAAAAAAAACTATTAAGCACGGTTGTCAATGTGGTCTAGGGGTAAGCTTCCTCGAATTATTATTTTATTTTTTTGAAAAATACTATCGTACAAAATATATTTATTCAATAAGTTTGGTGTCATTATTAATGTAAAACGAGTATTTAAAATTTAATTTTTGCCTTATTACAAGTACATAACTGTACAAGGCAATAGCATGCAATTTCACAAACGTATTCTTTATGCTGTAGGTTATTACAAGGCCAAGCATTGTAGTTTTACAAGGAATTTCATTGGTAACAGGGTTTCCAATAATTTTCTTTGTAAAAGTACAAAAAAAAAAGTCTAATGCTTTTGTAAAGCTGAAAGAAATTGAAACGAAATTGACAAAAATTTTGTCATATTGTTTATTTATTTTATGGCCTCGTAGACATTTTGTTTAATAATTAAAGCGCCGTTTAAACCACTACATCGCTGTCTTATTAGAACGTTCAACGGATATAAATTATGTCATAAATACCAGTGCATTCGTTCCTTAGAGTAACTATAGGGTAGAGGGAGTATCCTCTATACAGCTGCATACGAAATTGTGTGTTCAACATGTGTCATGTGACTTTAGTGAAATATGCGCGGGAGATTTGAAATAACATTGAGAGAAAAGATAATAATTGCTTAGTAATCACAACCATGTTAGGTTATTTTGGTACCATATGAACATACAAACTAAGGAGAGCATACAACCATATTATCGCATAGCACAATTGCGTAGAAATTTCAGAACGA
>PNEQ01104621.1:0-66051 GCA_003012365.1 Medauroidea extradentata
ATCATGTTTCGGATATGCTTTTAGTCACGTAGGCCACCCTCGAAGGGTTAAGACGCAGTTGGGACAGGTATCTATGACGTAGGTTCGGCGGGTTTCCCACTATGAGCCACCCGGGCTTTGAGTCATCGGCCAGCCCTCAAGGTGTTACGAAACAGCCGCCGACTACTGGCCTCCAGGAACATGGCACGCAACAATATAAACACATTCATCATAGTATGGAAATAACGAAAACGCCGAAATTCTGCGTCAAAATTTAGTGGTATTACATATGTTAGGAGACGAATAATTAACCAGGACCTATGTTTGTTAGTAAAAGTAAGTTTACTTTGTGTTATTTCAGTGAAAACGTTTCCTATCCAAGGAATTGGCGAAGGAATTTGAAAACATACTACTCAGAAGTCTCTCGAGTAGCGAAATTTATACAACACGACTTGTGCACGTGACAGACTCATACTGCTGAGGATTCCATTAGAAAATATGGTGAACGTATCAGACATCCAATTGCTACTCCCTGTTGATCCTAGATAAGAAATTTAGCAATTTGCAATGCTATTTTGCCTAATTATCTTTGACATCATTCCTTCCTCGTCTTTAATACAATTTCCTACACCACTGTAACGAAAGCGTCGTCTTCAATATGTTGAGTACCTCGAAAATTATTTTCTTCAGTATCACGAGAACCAAATCGTCTAGTATGACTGCACCTTTGTAGAATTACTTAGCTTTCTCAATCAGTCAACATATCAGTTCGAATTAAAAAATGAATATTGTGACAGCGTACTTGTGACCAACCGCTTGAACAAAATATAGTGTGCTGTCGCTGTTATGGTAAAATGAGAAAAGAGGCGTTGTGCTTAGTTTTTAACTTACCGAGCATTTATTTAATTACTTGTGTACTGCAACACACACAAATAATTCAGTACAATACACACACTTTTATTTTCTTATGGGTGTTTCAGAGGGAAAAATAATCATAATTTTATATTTGTATGAAACAATGTTAGTTTTGTAGACATAACGTGGTTGTATATCATCCTTTAAAAAAATAACTCAGCCAGTTTTTTGCATAATGGCATTTCAAAGTCAGAATTTGCATATTTTTAGATCGTACGACCTCCCGAAAACCAATCAACATATTGAAACGAAATAATTCACAGTCAGACTATATGTCACGGGCTAGGGATTTACGAATAAAAAACCAATAAAATATTTTGTATTAAAAAAATCCAAAACTAAGAAAAAATTACAATTACAAAAATTTTTTTAAAATACAATAATAAAATGGGTTTTTATGTACGAGAAGTCCTAGCCTGTGATACGTAGTTTGACTGTGAATCATTTCGTTTCAATATGTTGATTGGTTTTTGAGGGTTGTATAAACTAAAAACATGCAAATTTTGACTTTGGAAAGCTATTATGGGAAAACTGGCTGAGCTAAATTTTCGTAACAGGATAATGTACTTACAAGTAAGATCTACAAAACTAGCACTGTTTTATAAAAATATAAAATTATGATTTTTTTCCTCTGGAATGCCCTTAACAGCTCTCGCTCTCTCTCTCTATCTCTCTCTATCTCTCTGCATGACACAGAGAGATACACGGAGACTGCCTTAAAATTAGCGTAGAGCATAAATGCTGAATAGAGCATAATTATTTATGTTACATCAGTCACTGCCTGTAGAAGCATTTATTGAAGCACATTTTGCAAGTCGGTAAGCGATAAAAGGCGGGTGGCCGTCATACAGAAATGCGCCTTGTTGGGGAAGATCAGACCGCAGTACTATATCATTTATGAACCAGTTGTATGAGACTGTTGCTGAGCGGCATAAATTCATCGATGGGACGCGGTTTTTTTTTCGCGCGGGGATGATGGACGTGTCGCGGGCGAGTCCTCTCCTCGTCACTTGTTTGTCCGCTCTTCTGGACCAGTTGCCCTTCACGGGCTTTGTTCTCTCCTGCCAGCCGCCGTCGAGTGCTTCGAGAAGCCACGAGAAGCCTCACCATAGCCGGATTAATCTCCTTGGCCGCCCCAAGCAGCAGTGTGTTTGACCTCAAGCATTCTCTTTAGACTCTCGAGGTGTAGGTAAGCCACTAGTAACGACCCTTGATTTCCGCGAAAAGATTTTTGCACCAATTTGTCTCAGTGCCTTACGTATACATCTTCAGCCATGCTGCGTGGTCAATGATGGGAATTTTTTAACTATATGTGGTTCGGGATTACATGATAACTTTTTAAGCCCTAGTTACTTATCTTCTTTCATTTAATGTATCGTTTACTCTCACTTTTTAACATATACAAAACGTCCTAAGTGACAATCAAAATGTATAGTTTGTACTGTACTCAAAAGTTAACAACTGTCATTATAAATACTATTAAATAAAAGAAATCTTTTCGCGGATACCAAGGGTTCTCGTCGACAGCGAAGTCTTTACAGACGGTGACACAAAAACTAGATACAATGATAGGTACTGGAAGAGAAATCGGCAATTGTATTGGTTAATAAACCACTGCATCACCAATCTTGAGCGATTTCTGTAAGGCATGGGAAACCCTAATAATTTTTGCTGAAGTCGGGAACAGATCAAGTGTTTTCCCAAATGCGAGTCACATAAGCGCGCGGGAGGGGGGATATTTAATTTAAATACGGTCTCGTATTTTTCTGGTCCCTTAGCGATAGCAGCGAAACTAGCGGCAGAAAATTCCCCTGTACCAAACTCTGCCATAAGAAAACACATTTTCTTTCTAACCTGTAGTAAAATTAACCTTACTGTATCCCAAGAAGCATATACAAGTGTCGTTTTTTTATTTTTTGCTGTTGCAACTCAATGACGATGTGTGGTTCTGTTGACGAACAAGGCTGGTGCCAGCTCATTGTAAAACTACGAAATGAGAACAGGTCTACGGACGTAGAGGTCTCAGTGTATCGTAGAACAAGCTACAATATGGACGAGGAGACTGCACAACATGAATCTGTAACTTAAGCCTGGTACACACTGCCCATAATTCAGTATAGAATTCCGTACCAAATTCTGTGCAAATAGCGCTGCGACAGTATGTACCGCAACTACGCTGGTTCCAGGCAGAATGCTATACCTAATTTCACAGATAGAGCCCGTCCTATTTCTCATCGTAGTGTATGTTCACGCGCGTACGCAGTGCACACTTAACAGCAACAGCGCACGCGAAGTACCATGGAGTACTCGATGGAAGTACGCAAACAGGGCTGCCAGTGTGATTTGAATTGACAATGGCTGCCGGAGTTATCAAAACCTAAATAATACAAGATAGTGTAACTTGTTAAGGAGCCACATACGTGTCTTGTTTGTGAAATAGTTTTCGAGAATTCTACAGTTATACTTACTTTATGGATTTAGCAACCAACATCACAAACAATGTTTCTTCTTTATGTACCTAAAGTAGTAAGTAAACAATGATAGTGTGGATAGTATGTACGCAACATAGAAGTTTTGCTACATAGTTCTGGTATAAAATCACAGTCGAAATTTATCAACAGAATTAGGTAAGTAATTAAGTAGAGAATTGAGGATAGTGTGTACCGGTCTTAAGACCACGGTCACACTAGTGGTCAAACATGCTCAGTTAAATACATTCGGCAGCCATGTTTGATCGTGTTTAAAACTAAACATGTTTGCGAGGTTACACGACTGAATAAACTCAATGAACTTTCTAACCTCAACAAACTTGCAAACAGAAATGTACCATATTTACTTATTATCACGTCTACACTCAACATTCATGACTTTTAATCATCCTATTGCATCTAACTGAAATGATGCTGCATGTGTGAAGTGGACAAAATTATTTTATGCCTGAATGTTAATTTAATTTAACGAGTGCAAAATGTCGGACCGAAAAGTAGCAATATTTGTTGCACAGATCGTTACTTCAAGTAGCCAGTAGGAGAGAAACATGGAAGATATGTCGTGCGAAACTACATACGAAACCAGTTTACTTTGAACGAGAAGGGACTGCGACCTGAACTCATTCGTAGCTCGTGTAACAGCTCCATAAAACTGAACGTGTTTAAGTGAATTAGTTCTGTATCCAGTGTGACCGCGGCCTGTAACTAGGAGAAAAATCCTCGTTGGTAAAAAGTCGTGAAGCACATTTTACTAGAAAATAACGTGGTAATGCGAACAACCCCCCTACATTCTCGCTCGCTGGTATTTCGGACCTATCTGGTAAACTACAGGGCTGGCGACGTTTTACCAAATAATTTTATACATAGTTGTGGTCACTTATTTACGTAGCGCCGTCAGTATCAAAGTGCAACCTTACTCCACATTTCCATATCCATGTTATTTTTTGTTTCGTATGCTGAAGTAATATTGACATACCCAACTGTGGTGCTGAACAAATATCTTTGTAGTAAACAAGACTTGCTAATGACGTCTAAAGACGTCATTAGCACCGAGGTAGGGCATACACATGACGCCTCAAGACGTCGTCAGCATTGGTATGAATGTGTTAAAGTAAATTTTCTCTTAAACTATGGGCTTGACTACTTTCTACCAAGGATTATGTATTTACTGTTTGGGTTTGGTCACTATTAACATGGCGCATTCCATATCCGCCAATTAGGCTACATGACATACGACCACACGGGACGAAGAACCACTTGCACGATGTCCAGGTAATGAAGCCGTCACACTATAGGCCGTTCACGGTAATGTGAGCACTTCATAAACTTCCAAGTAACTAAAAACGAGTGTAAAAGTTTCAACCCCCTCAAAAGTTAACATTTCTTGGCCCAATGAAACATTTTAACTAAATACAAGTTCTGCTGAGTGCTCGGTTTATAGTAAACAGCCTATAACTATGGAGCGAGTTCCGATACGAGCGCACGGTCTGGTCCGAGTGACCGAGTGCGTTATCTTCAGCAGCGCGCACATTGAAACGCGGAAGGTAGGGCGAGCCCATGGACCTGGAGGGTTGGTCGGCTGGAGACGGGGTGGAGAATCAAAGCTAAGGGGGTTGAAGAGCTATTTGTGTAGGGAAGTCACGGACGCTGGCTCATTACGACACCTGACGCCAGGGTATTGGGGGACCAGCACAAGGGCAATTCCTCATTAGACGTCTGGCGAGGGGTGGAGAGGTGTGTGTTGGTTGGTGGGTTGGGGGGGGGGCATTGTGTGCCGACAAAGCGACGGCGGTAGTTTTTTGGGAGCCGGAGCTACGAGGGGTGGCTATTGTGGGTGGAATGTACAGCAGCTAACGGCGATGGTAAGGGGTAGGGGAAACACCCCTCTACCCTCACCCTTCCCGCACCAAGCATTGTACCAGGCGCGCAGTATTGTTCGACGTGGCAGCGGGGAGAGGGGAGTTGCAGCAAGATTGATACCGGCCGCTCCGACGTGCGATACAAAAGCCCCGCCATGTTGTAAAGTTGCTGGAGGGAAAAACACCACCCTCTCGATAAAAAAAAACATCCCTCGACAGATGGTAACCGGGGACCTTCTATGGGTCACGGGTTCGCGCCCCGCGGGAGGAAACAGCGGGGCCACTTCCTCGCGTCGACAATCGGTAATTAGCCTTACATTCACGCCGGCGCCGAGACATGGAACGTGTACAATAGCTCATATACATACACGTCCATGATTACACAACACACCCAGCAGGCCACACACGTGGGGGCTGAATAATGGCGCACCTCTGTTTGTTTAGCAGCTGCTTGTACAGAGTGCTGCAATTAGGAGATGACACTTGAAGCCGGACAAGTTGATATACATGCTGTACATACATCACGCCGCCACATTCAGGTGTTTTTTCTCCACCTTACCAATAACTCCTACCTACAGCAAGTTACCAGGTGATTGGACCAGCTTACTAACTTACAAGTTAAAACTACGTTGCATTCACTTTTTGAACATCACGGAGAAACATTTCGCAGCTAGGCACTTTTCGGCGGTTTTAATGTTGGCAGCAACGTACAACCCCCTTTGGCTTGCCCCAGAAAACAAATGCATGCAATATACAGTTCTCCGCCGTTGAAATGCCACTCGGTTTTTTATGATCGTTGGCGCGTTACGTGCGGAATAACGCTGACCATCCAACTGGACAAAGAATCAATGCATTTTTTATTTTTCGATACGTGGAGTCACTTTTGAACAATAAAAAAAAAGTAGTTTCGCATATGACATTCTCGAGTAAGAAAATTTACTTCCGATAAATTCCAAATAATTTACGTCTACATGGAATTTAGTTAATATTTACTCCCAGTTGACACAAATGGAAAATAAATATTGTATAGAAGTGTCCCATAGACACATAATCGTATTCAAAGTCGCTCCCGCTTACTGTACCAAATGAAAGGATTGCTTATTTTTTTAGCCACCAGTTTCGTGTACCTTCACTACATTAGCAAATACTAGCTGGTTCAGCCCCATCATTACGGCTTTCACCAAAGAACAAGAACATTAAAATGAATGACCCACAGGCTTAGACTCCACTGCACTATGTCGTCCTTAGCCTCAGAGGTTAGATATTTGGCTAGTTTCACCCCAGCCCTTGTAGAAAGGAAATTTGGTCCTTCATTTGCAAAATTTATATTGGCTGAAAGTTTCCGATAGCTTTACTAATGTTATCAAACTGCAATTGAACTGAACGTGTTTTTGAGTCCTAATTTTTCTCAAAACAAATCAGGTAATTTTTTTTTCAGTCCATGTTCTAGCGCAATGTTCTAAACATATGGCTCAGACTATGGTGGTGTTTGTTTTATTGAACTATCTCAGATCATTTTAACTATTGCCTTGGTACTGTTATAGATACCATACTTATGTTAAAATAATAATAATAACAGTCCAGTTTGGTTGTCGGTATCATCTGGATTACTCGTACAACAACCTGCTCTGTAGAAGTAGCAATATGTTCTGTATAAAGCACATGTTGTTACTTATATAGGACAAATTGTTGATGGAACATCTACATAGTATCGACACCCAACCAGGTTGTTAGTCTTATTTAACAGAAGTATCGTAACTACAACAGTAATTTTCTTCCAGTGTATTGTTGGTAATCCAGTCGAAGAATGATTGTAATTTGCTACTTATACGTTTTATACAAACCATCTACAATCTGGAGGCGACCAGACAGAAACCCTCCACTTGAATGTCATCTACTCCTCCTCCTTTCCCCAAACAAAGGGGATCTGTAATGACTTGTTGAAATGTGGCAAGTTAACTCCTTTGACATAGGAAGTGGTGATTGCATCACACTTGTTACTTTCAAATGTTTTTTTTAATAATGTGACTATTTTCATTAATAATAGTAAAAAGTGCCTACCCTCGGAGACCGGCGACTCTGAGTTAAGGACTCATACACGACTCTTAAGACGACTGCGAGTATTATTCAAAAAACGTGCGCCTGGCGCCGGGAATGGATTTCCGGGATACATGGAAAGCTCGTTTCGTTTGTAACAACGTGCGAGATACGATTATCGCGCGAACGTGTGGCTGTATTATAAATGCTCGTAAAACGCGAGTCTCGCAGCTCCACAGAGAAGAAAAATACTACGTGCGTAACTTCCCAGCCGAAGTTGGCTCGTTCACCGCGGGGGAGATGACGGAAACGGTAGAGAATTGGTGGAGGAAAGAAATATTTTTAACGGCCTGGTTCCTGCTGTCGGATTCTGTGGGCCGCGGAACATGAAGAGAGAGGAAATTAAGGCGACTGTCTTGCTGAACGTATTTTACACGTTCGATGCCTATAACACGTACATCACGCCTCTTCTTAGCCTCTAGACACAGGTCACTGAACTAGCGTGCAGTCTTCTAGCCGATAACGCGCCTTTATAAGACTTTCAGAGCTGACCCTATTATTTCATGACGTATTATTAAGTATAAGTGTGTACTGTATACGCCTATACATTTTAAAATATTCTTCGTCTAGATTTACATTGCGCGGCAGCTTAGATGGCGAGTGGAGGCTACTGAGTGAAGGGAACATTCAAGGAATTCATGCAGCAGACCGCTGCAAAAACACCTAAGCCTATAAATACCGGAATGAAATCGACCTATGTATATTAGTCATTCGAATTTAAAACGGTAGTAATATTATATGCAACACACTCCAGCTCGTTACCCGCCAACTTACACATGGCGCGTGCTGTACATACCTAACAAAAGACCGAAAAAACTGTCATTTTCAGCCTTTAGAAAATATACTTAAATGGCTAGTGGTGAACGTGAAATGGGTATACACAGATGCAACGTTATTTAAATGATATCAATAAGCAGACGTAACCCATGCGCGACGAGAAGTTTTCAAATGATTTTCTGACGGTCGAAGCTCCGCACACAGCTCGGCGGCATGGGCAGGCAGCATTTGTTGGAGGATTAAATAATAATAAATATGTCTTATGTCCCAACAAATATAAGGTAATATGGAAATAACCTGTTATCTAACAATATAAAATGGTGTAGCAGATTAACATTTAGGGCATGAACAATGTTGATACGCCTTCACGAATATTTGCGGTGGGAAAATACGGTAGTGCACCATTACTCTTCAGATAGAGACCGGAGATATTCGCGGGTTCACCGACCCGTATGCTAGCCTGCAAGAATATTTGTGAACTGACGCAGACAGCAGATGCTCATTAGCTGCTTGCTGTTGAAGTGATAAAGGTCTGTATTAGATACGATTTTATTATTGGCTCACGGACTTCCAGGAGTTGTCAAATAAGTCAGATGCCAACTCTGAAAGTGACACAAACTTACAGTTGTTGGAATTATAGCTTGTGCCCAAAAGAAAACGCTAAATTCTTCAGGTCTCTACCTTTAGATATAGTGGGCATGGTGCGCGAACCGTGCTGTAGTGAGGTACGGAATGTCTCTTTTTTGTATAACTATCTAAAATGTTTCTATTGCGTTTATCTACGAAAAGAAGACACACTTGAAACTGTATTTTTAAAATACCGTCCACTAATTAAAAACATGATTACCAAGCTCCTCAAAAGCGTTCAAAATGACTTGTTCACGTTGCTTTAGCTAAAAAATTATCAACCGTAATCGCAAAACCAAATTATAGAAATCTGCATCGGAGTTTACCAGAAACTTTCTACAAAAAAAAAAAAAAAACAGGGTTATCGTTTGAGGTATCGTTGAAAAATAGCTTCTACGAAAATACTGCACGTTAATTTACCAGGGTTTTTAAATGCTCAGTTTACCGTACACCATATCTGCATTTGTGATAGTTTATCTGACTGTGGTCGGTACCTGTAACTGCTATTCTGTCGAATGTCCAATGTAGCATGTATATTCGCGACTATGGAACGCTTTCAGACACAAAAAATAATCTTCATATTCCGAAGTACTTACGGAAAATGGTCAAAAACAATATTTAAGTATCCTATAGCATGAGACTCTGGAATGACACGCCAGACAATATTCAGCAGTGCATATCAACTGCAATATTTAAAATACATTATATTTTTATGATGCACGATGCACACACAAAAACCACATACCCAAATGCACTAACGGTTTTTTATACAAACATTGTTACTTTCCTCTTTTTCATCACTTACTTCCCACTCCTAATAATTAGAAGACGTATACAAAATATAGTCAAATGTATACCAATGGAAAGCTATATATTTTTTCTCGTTGTCGGTTACTAGTGTTTGTCCGTAAGAAATATAGATGTCTTCTTTACGTATTTTTTCAAGTTCTGCAATGGAAAGGCATCATTCCTCACAGAAAACTGTAAACCGGCCAGTGCTGAATTTTATACTTGTCTAAATAAAGAAACACAAGTCATTATTTTATATTTTTTACTGGAAATGTACTAAACGTTTCTCTTTTCTTGATCGCTTTATATTTTTCAAATCCATGTCAATAATTAATAAAAAAAAAGTAATTATGAAGAAATAATACGAATTCGTAATAAATTTGTTTTCTTTCATAGCTTAGTACGTGTGAGTACACGTGATTACGTTAGCTAATATTTTCATGTTTATGTGTGTATTCGTAAATAGTTTATGGAGTGTTTTGTTGGTTTCTAGCCTAGAACTTGGCATTCATTGGTTTGTTTCTGTCGAACCTGTTTAATTTACTAGGCTCGTGTTAAAAATTCACTGTTTTGGGTGCTTGGCCTTACATTATTTCTTGGTGTTTTGTGTTTTATTTCTATATTTATTTAGTAAACATGATTACTTTGTCTTAGTATTATTTGTTTTTAATTTGAATATGTTATAGTGTTTGTGTGTAATTGCTGAAGGTTCAGTGTGAGATAAGGCAAGAATTGTTACGAGACAGTGCTCTCGGTGACATTGGGCAGAGCGACCAGGAGAACCATGCCACCTCTCCTCTCCCCAGCTCTCTACCACCAGTCATGGTGACGAGGCGGCGGACTGCGCCCCTCCTCCTCCCCCATCTTACAGCCCTGCGCGATACGGACCGCTCGTGCCTGGCTGAAGTTACGAGTCTTCTGAATGGGTGGACACCTGTCTGTCATCCGTGACGAGCAGTCAGCTTGAACGTGATTGAATGTTACTGAAACACCTAGAAATTTCGGCTCACGTCAACCAGCATTGTCAGCGAGTTTTGAGAATATTTTGGGTGTCGTCGCAGGCGACCATAAATACCAACCCACTGCGAGCAACGGCAGAGTGATTGTGGGGTTTAGTCTGTGAGTGTTCGCGACGGACTTGGCAGCGAGGGACGAGGCGAGACTGGCGAATCAAGGAGAAACTGTGCGGCAAGTGTGGATGGCTGCGGCATTGTTGGAGTGGTGTAAGTGAGTGTGAGAGCAGACGAACATGTTCGATATTTCGAGACATTTCTGGAAAGAGACGTAAGACCGGAGGACTGATTGAGAGAGAAAATGTTATTAATTGTATACTAGAGTAGTAATTTAGGCATTTATAGATATTACCCGTAACTAATATATTTAAATTTTATCTAAGGAGAGTGAATCAGCAGGGTTGTGTGCTTAATCCACAATATTTTGTAGGGATATAAATAGATTTAAAAAATTATAATTAAATTTTAATTTATTTAATTACCTGTTACAGTTTGTTTATGTCGAACGTGTTTAATTTACTAGGATACTTGTTACAACTCGCTGTATTGGGTGCTTGGCCTTATATTATTTATCAGTGTTTTATGTTTCATTTCTACATTTATTTAGTAAACATAATTACCTTTGACATAGTATTATTTGTTGTTAATTTATAACAGCTGTAGTATCTGTGTTTGGTTGTTGAAGGTTCAGTGTATGATAAGGAAAAATTGCCTAAATTGCGTCAAAAAAGATGATTTATAATTATTGTTACTGTTATTATGTTTCCCAAGCTTTCATAAAGGGAAAGTGTTGTTATGAACGGTAGTCTAGACAGGGCTTAGGGAAAGGACAGGCCTGTGTGTGGAACAGAGGTCCCTTGTCGCGGGTGCCAGGGAGAGGCAAGACACAACACAGCGGTGGACGCGATAAATCATCCCCCACCGTCGACCACAGCTAGAGGGGTTGACACGGCGGATTTCCCAGGGCGCCCAGACGAGCCTGCTGTATTTCCCTCCTCCTTGTGAGAGAGGGGAGCAGGCTAGCTAGCTTCCACAGTTCTGTACACTGCTGCCAACTCGCAGGACGAGAATAACATACGACTAACACTAGGGACTATTCATGGTTAAAGTGAGCATGTGTAAATACAGGGCATCGCAAGCCATGTTTACAATTATTGGTGTTTCACATACGTGAGATATTTAGAAACACTCATATGATATATACACAAAAACAGCTATCTGATAAAACACAATATTTAGCGATAAGCACATAAATGCAAAATATTTAATCGATAATATATTATGCCGTTATTAGTCAAAGGAAAAAAAATTGACATTCTACGAGGCTTCAATGTAACGTGTTCGTATTTTATGTTCTTATTTCTTTATTGGCGTTTCCCTATCTAACTGCACCAATGATAATTCTGGTGTACTGTTACTGAATATTGGAATTCGTCTTTATACAACTACATTTCCATAATCTAAGTTCTGCAAGCCGTAGACAACTACAGTATTTTGCAAAATTATGTGGCTGGAAAGATTCTTGCTATTTTCAACTGTCTCTAGTCAACATGTAGGCCTAATTAATGCGTACGACCAGCCTACATAAAATTTAATGAGAAATTCCAATGACTTTAATATAATTTTAAAGCGATAGGAAAAATGTTTAACAAATTCAACTAAAACAATAATATGATTCGTAAATGGAAAATTAAACACGAGGGGTTAGGTCTTCGAAACACGCAACACTGTCAATATATGTTTTATATTGAATTCCCAGACGTTACTCTTTGATAGTGGATTATTAATTAATAGATGATGGATTCTCTTAGGGTATTTTATAGGCTTCTGCCTTCCGCAGGGGATTAACTAATAGTGCGAATGATTCCTGCGCATTCCGTAATTTATTTCTGTTCTACTTATTCCATTCGATCAACTGACACGATGGAAGTTCCTAAAAAACATTAAAAATTATGGAAATTACTATAATTGTGCTGCAGTTCTCAAATACAAACGTTAGACTTTTAAGGAAAGGCAAAGCCATAGCAGGAATTCTTCCAATCATCTGCCTGCAGATATGTTAAAATAAGCTCCGAATGTTCATCCAGCCATATACAGATCATTTAGGAGTCATTAAAAGCACAGAAAACACACCCCCTGTATTAAAATAATAATAAGACTAGTTCTGGGTGGGTCTTTCTTGCGTTGAAGGCCTTGAAATGCGGAAGCGGTAAGGACGAGACTGGACGCACATCACGCCTTTCCCTAGCCTCTAGGCGCAAGTCGTAGAACTGACACGCAGTCTTCTCGTCGAAAACTCGCCTCTATTAGACATGCAGTGCTGACTCTACAATTTTATGACGCATTATTAACGATAAACGTGCAATGTACACGCCTATACCATTTAAAAATTTCTGCACCAAGATCTTCATGCTTAAAAAGCACAACACATCACAAAGTTTCACCGCTTGTTGACTGCTAGAAAACATGATTTGATGATTACTGGAGAACCTGAAATGTGCATACACACGAGAAAGTTCTTTGAATGTAATTCTTAATAAGAGGTCACTTATGTGCGTTGAGTAATTTTCGAATAATCTGGTAACGGCCGAATCTCTGCACGCCAACACTAGGCACCTTGGACAGACGGCCACCTTAAGATGACTTCGAGAAGGAAAACATATTCGTGACAGAGTCTCTCTGAAAAAACAAGTCTGTAATAACGAAGGGTGTTATTTTGTTTAGCGTGCACTCGAGCACGGCTTGAGGAAACTTATGCGGCAGGACTGGTCGCGCCCACCTCATTTCGCATTCCGGGCGCGCACCACATTCGGCGTGGATTGGGCGCCAGTGTAGGCGGGCCGGCGCCCTTCTCACCCGGCGACATTGACCCTTCACACAAGACCTCGCCCGGCGCTTGGCACGGACTGTCTTGTGGCGTGGCACGCTTGTTTTTACTACGCGAAACTGCCTAACTTACACTCTCTATTTGAATATGTTGAATTTCTTCACTTCCAATAAGTTTAAAGGTTTTATACTTGCATACCTGTTATTTAATAAGTGTTGACTGATACAAAAGTGGGGGGAAAACAACACATTGGGTAACAGATTTAATAATAATTTGTATTTCACTGTTTAGTAAGCACATATTCTATTATTTAATCTGTAATTTGAAAACTGCGATACAAATAAGTAACTAAAATGTTACTTCAACAATTTCTAATAATTTATTTGCACGTGTAATAAATTATGTACCACCGCTTCCAATGCAAGCTTACTTTTCAGTTTTGTTTGCTCTTTTTTTTTTTTTAAGTGAACCGTGCGTTTTCATAAGTTAAACTTAAATGTAGAGTAATATTCATGGTAGGCTTACATAGTAATATGTAGTATTATTCGGTTGTTGTGGATAGATTAGCTTTGGAATGTTCAATTTCGCTGTTTTGCTCTCTTTGAAGTCATGAAACTTTACATTTACGACAGTTCCATTTTCAAGTATTCACATTGGGTGAGTGGCAGTTAGTAAGACGTATCAACGGCATTTGGTTTAATTTACGCTGGTGTTCCTTTTTTTTTTTTCTTTTAGCACATGCTTTTTTTCTGAGCTTACGACAAAAAAAACAGAATGGCGTGTAGTGTAAAATCACTCTTTTTTGTGAACCTAGATAAAATAATTCCCGTTATTTTTCGTTTAGTGGAAATATCTTATTCAATCTGTGAGTATGTTTCACCGATACAATCTGTAGTTTTCCACTAATTCTATCGAACAATTCCAACTGTTGGAATAAGTGGGGAATCACTAAGAAACTGTGAATATTCATAGTTTATAGTTTAGAATGTATTCCCAATAAAGTTATCGGTGAAAAAAGAAAATTTCAAACTATGCTTGTATATGTTTTTATGAATTTTAAAAATATGCAGGCCTATTATAAACTTTTATGGGGCCCCTTAAAATTACAATAAACTACTTCTTTCCGACCGCGCTGTCTGAAGGAATACCTGCGTGATTCGCCAAACAGTAGGCCTAAGGTATCCATACCTTCCACAAATGAGATTACATGGTGAGGACGCTGTCAATCCCAAAACACTGGCGAGAGAAAGTGTAAGGCAGTTGTGTTATATTAGGCGCCTGGCAGACTTAGGTACGTACATATACTCCACCACTGACTTTTTTGTTCATCTCGATGAGGTCGATATTGCTATAGGATATTTTAGGGTGGTTTTTAAAATATCCTTCAACCTTCAACGAATACATATTTTAATTATTAAAAAACTGAAATACCAAAAAAAAATTTCGTTGCATTTTTATTCCTAGTACGAAATTCTCGTGTCCGTGCAGAAAGTGTTTTTTTTTGTCTGGAAGCGATACCATTAAAACTGACTCCGCAGCGCCGAATATTATTTAACATCTACATTCCTATGTTTGCTCGTGCCAGGGCTACCAGCAAGGCAGCAGTCAATTGAGTGCTCTGCTCATAATATCGGTACCAGTGCCGTCCATATAACTTCCACGTTATCTTGCAACAAGCGGGTAAAGAAGCATCACGCTTGCCGGCGAGCTAGCTTCCGTGGTGCTCTACGTCTCATGCCATCACGGTAGTCAATTAGTCATTCAGTCCCTGGGCTCATGTTGAGGACATGCAATGAAAAAAAAGTGTAATTATTAGAAGGAAAACCTTTTGAAAGCAACGTGACAATATAATATTTTGTGGAAATTAAAATCCCTTCCATGAATGGCATAAAATTTTTCAGCTACCGATATACCGATTGAAGTTCTACAGAGGATTCTTTTGCTTACTTAGGTTCCTAAATATTTTCATCGTCAAAGTATTAACACTTAATAGTTTATTATTACACAGAGAGGTAACTTAATGCCGGCAGGTACTGTACTAGGAGAAAACTGTAGGTAGTGGTTTCCGTGCAATTAAATATGTGTATATATTTTACACGAGATCTGAAAAATTTACGAATTATTTCACGGCCAAGCCAGAATCCCAATTCCCATACATTTATGCAAGCGACTCTTGAATTATGTTTTAGATCATGTGAGCTTTGACCAAAAAATAAAGAATTGGCGATTTTCAGACCCAATCTTGCGCTATAAAAGAGTCGGAAAAGATGCCATCTGATTTTCTGCTGAAAAACTCTGTAACAATTTTTAACCCATACTAGACATCAGACACTCAGGGCTTATTTTCTTACATAATACAATTCTTGATGTGACTCCAGCTTATCCGCGGAAGAATTCGGGAAGCAGCCATATCCTAACGATACGTTTTCGTGAACGTAGCTACATCTATTTTCGTTGAAAGCAATGAGTCTAAGTCACGGTCGTAGAAGAACAGGTCTGGACACTCGCCTACCTAACAATGTATTTTGCTTGACCCCCTTGTTGTTTGGCTGCAGTTCGTTAAGTTACCGAGAATGTCGTACTTTCTGGCGCTGTAATCCGGGCGGTCGGACTCAAAACTCCGTCCACTTTTTTTCCATTGTTAAATTTATAAAGTAAATAAAGATTGCTGAAGCCTTTTCTTAAATTTGTGACCGAAGAAAGTATTTCATAAATTGATAAAAAATACGTTTTGATAAATTGTTTATCTTAGCGAAAAGGAAGTGGGCGGAGTTTAGTCCGACCGCCCTAACATCAGCGCCAATAAAACACAATATTCTCGGTAACTTGGTGAACTGCAGCCAGACAACAAGGGGGTCAAATATCCAGGGGAGTGTCCAGACCTGTTCTTCTACGGCCATGGTCTAGGTCTAATTTCGCCTGCGGCTGCTAGTCACCTTTACGGCCTTTTATCTGTTTTTTTAACCACATATGTTCGAAATTAAAGAAAAAATTTGGAATCTCGGTCAATCTGGTGTCCCCTCCCCCCTTTTTCTCTCACTAACCTAGGACGCGAGGCAGGTTGCCAAACCCTCTCCGCCATAGCAGCCAAACATATAATTTCTGTACCATTGTATCGAGTTTTGGAAGTTAGGCCACTCTCCATTTATGCTGACTGTCTAAGTATTAATGTAGTTTCAACACTGAACTCTCCTCTGGGGTTTGTCCGGTGTGAATCCCTATTCTCTGGCCTCCCTGCCCCCCTTCACAACCCTCAGAAAAAAATCCTTCCCAGATCCGTACTAGAAGTCGTTGTTCGCAGTAAACACCAAGCACCAAGCACGTTGTTCAATTGTACACAAGTGCCTGTCGCACCATAACATTACCCTCTTGTTGGAAGATCGAAACATGTTGTGGCTCAAATAGTCGACAAAGCTCGCTGCCACTAGGGTGCATATCTGATCCTCGTCCTCCGGCAGCTTCCTCATTTCTGCATACCTCAAGACGATACGCGAGTCAACCCTCGTTCTGAATGCATGCCAGCATCGCCCGGGAATTCAAATCCGTAACTGTGAAACTAGGAGTAAAGCATGGCACTAGAACAGCCAGGAACATTAAGAGCTAGATGACGGTGGCTTTATCTTTACGTTTGAGGCACGGAAACGGGGAAGGTGATAAGTCGAATATAACACGTCCGTCAAACACCTCATCGCCTCTAGGTGCGAAGTACTAAACTAGCGTGCAGTGTTTTCGTAGACATACTTTTTCAATGGGACTTCAAGCAATGACCCTGTTGTTTTATCTGTGGAAAGTTTGTGTTAAGGTCCAATGCGGGTTTCTATGGCTTAGTTTTACGATTACGATCGATATTTTCTCAGTTAAAGCAACTTGAATACGTCATTTTTAGCACTTTTGAGGAGCTTGCGAATCATGTTTTTAAAGAAGCAGATGCAAATTTTTAAATCATAGATGACAGTTTGAAGTGTGTCTTTTTTCGTAGATAAACTCATTAGAAACATTGCTAATAGTTATACAAGAAAAAGTACTTTCCGTAACACACTACAGCACGGCTCACGCGTCCGGTCTACTAACTCTTAAAAGACGTACACTGCACTGAAAAAAAAATTATGGGAATATTTTACTCCACCAAATCATCTTGTGAACACGGTATATAAGAGGCAACATATTTACTATTTCTATGTGCGCCACAAAAACTATTTTGTTGGATGACTAAGAAAAATTACTGCTACAAAACTGTTTCCCGTTCAGTTAATCAGTGAAGAATATTTACATGTTACATTCGGTATGTTAGGTATGTAAATGTGACTTACCCGACAGAAACTTGAATCCTCGAACTTTGAAAAAAAAGATATATATATATTTCTGTAACAGCTGTTCTGTCTCACCACGAGTGCAGAAAGTGAACAATTTGTTGTGAGACTATCGATATAGCGTGCATTTTTACTGTTGTCTTTATGGCGTTGTTGCAAGTATTTAAGAAATCTGGAGTACCTATATTACGATACCGTGCAATACTTGTTTACCATGTAATGTAAACGCACAGTCTACATCCTCTCCTGATTTACATAACTTTACGTAAACGCTTTTACGCGGTATGGTTTCTCGTGCGCCAGTCGTATGATTCACAAACAGCCTGTGAAATATATTGTACATTCTACTAAAACCCGGTGTGTCTTCCAATGCATTCAAGTACAAATCTGTTATCTGTTTTTGATTCATAATGCCTGCCTCGAAAACTAATATGTTAACCTAAACCTTTGTACTTCTAACGACATTACGCACCATGCGCAGAAACGTGCAGTTACTTAAAGTAGTTTTTCTTTTACAGCAAGTGATGCTTGAGAGTCACGTACGAGACATTTTATATAGTGTAATGTAATGCTGTATCAAAAGGAAAAGTTTGTTTCCAACGCAAGACTAGGGAAGATTCTCATGCATTGGTGTGGAAAAAAATTTTTGTTTCAGTGCGCTTCATTTAAGGTCGTGTTTCCTTGTGTCCACTGTTTATATGATAGTTATTTTTTAAGCTTGAACGAGAGGACATATCACAAATTTATTTAGTAGTTTGTTAGAAGGATTTTTATAAAATTAAAATTTCATTGCTTTCATAAGATTCTAAACGCTGTCTTGAAAAAAAAGTGAGCCAAAATGAAGAACACAACTTATAACAAACCTGCTAAACAGACTTTTTATAGCTGCTCTCGTCTAGGCATGAAATATTACTATCCTGAAAACAGCACAAAAAGGGGACCATGGTCGTGAATTGAAGTGTGCAGCTGTCCACTGACTGAAAAAAATTGATTCGCACCTAAACAAAACCTCTATACACGCCACTCTGCATCGATGGCCATGAGTGTTTACAAGTGAAAAGCTTATTTAATAAATACACTTCACCCAGCGGCAAGGCTCGCGAGGCGCCGCTCGAACAAACCACGCAGTGGCCAGAACGTCGAAACATCCCCCGGCAACAAGAGGACGTCCCTTGCCCCCCTGGAACGTCTGCCGCGCCGTCGTACGATTCATCATGGCGCGGCCGCCAGAGGGGTGTTTCTGGGAGCCGCACCCCTTTAACACTCCCTATTTTCTTCCTCACCACACCCCCTGGGACCCCCGCGGCGAGCGGCGAAATAAAAAACATGCCCCGTCCTTTCATCCCAGGCAACATTTCTGAAAAACAAACAAAAAGTACGAGGGGGGCTAGCAGGAGAAATATGGCGCCCGCTGACCTCCGCAGCCCACGGTTTATGAAGCATAAATTCTGAGCCAATATTTCGGGAATGAAAAAAAAAAAAAAAAAAAGGAAGGGTTGGCTTTCGATGAGAATCCGTGATACGATTCATGGCGGGAGGTCGTGGCGACTTCTCGCCGCCCCTGAGAGGGTGAGACAAGGACAGATATATGTAACACGACAGCTGTGCGACAGAGACGCAGATAGGTGGGCGTTGTGTATCTACCCTCGCTCGACATGTTGGACAACTACTCTCACGCCGTACCGCCGAACTACGGTCTCCCGGGGAAGACAAATATTTGTAGCGGTTGAAATTCCCGGCAAGTCGCCAGCATGCGTCAGCTCGCTCGTGTCACAGCGAATTACATTCCTTTTACACGCCTTCCGCTCCAAAACAGCAAAAAAACTGTGAGATGCTACTAACCAGTGGTGGATCAAACAGGAAAAAAAAGGGTGGGGGAGAATCCTGAAAGAGTCTCTCCCGTGGAGCCTGCCTTTACTATTGATGAAATAAAATTGTTATTGAAATGTACCACAATATTCTAAATAATGCGGTTTTAAACTCGCTTACTACAGTAGAAATCGTGTTCACAAAAGTATGTTACAAATTTTACGATGCAAGTTTTTGATTGACGCAAATCTTAAGAGTTAGTGCAAGCTAGGTTTTTATTTATTTATTTTTTTATTACGATTGCTGCACGGAAACGGGGAAGGCGATAAGTCGAATATAACATGCCCGTCAAACACGTCATCGCCTCTAGGCGCGACGGACTAAATTAGCGCGCAGTGTTTTCGTACAAACCGTGTTTCAACGGGACTTAGAGCGATGACACAGCTATTTTATTTGTGGAAAGTATGAGGTAAAGTCCAATGCAGTTTTCTATGCTCTATTTTCCTGATTGCGGTTAATATTTTCTCAGCCACAGTACCCACGTGAAAAGGTAATTTTTAGCACTTTTGAGGAGCTTGGAAATCATATTTTTAATTAGCGGACGGCATTTTTAAAATCATAGGGACATAGTTTGTAGTGTGTCTTCTTTCCGTAGATAAACGCATTGGAAACATTTTTAATAGTTGCACAAGAAAAATTACTTTCCGTACTACGCTACGGTACAGCTCACACGCTTGGTAAGATCGCGTTTGGAAAATTTACATTGAAAACTAACATTTGCTAAAATCATCAATAATAAAGAGAAATAAATAATGACATTCCGTGTGTGTTTTTAGTAAAAAACAAGATATACATTGAATACTTTTCACCTTTATCAAATTAATGGGATTGCTCAAACCTTCTGTTTACCGCGTGTTGCCTACGTCTAAGGTTTTTAGGTTTTTAAATGTTTGTTGCAATAGGAATTTACAATAAGAATGTATTTGTTTGTGGACATACGCCATTACTCATGATTTGTTGTCCAAATTTGTGTTGAAAGACAAAGTAAAATAAATAGGAAAATCAGGAAAAAAACAGTCTCAAGGGAATTCGATTATTTATGTTTTATTTAAGCTGGCAAGCTTAGGGCCACGTTCAGGCTGGCTTGAAAATTGGGGTTTATATAGCCTGGATGGTCTATAAACTGCTCAGCCAATGGTAGTAAAGCATGTGTGATTGGCTGGACTCTCAGCCAATGAGAGGCAAGTACTTTCCTGATTAGCTCAGCACCTTGTAGTAATGTTGGCTTGTGTTCTGCCGAGACTGTTAAACACAGATCTGCTTATTAATAAAACAGTTGAGAAAATGTTTGCCAGAGCAGCTGTTTCGTCCGCGTTATGTATTATATTTTATTTATGTGTACTTAAAGTCTTGTCGACAGCGAGCTCCTTAGAGACTGCTGCGCACTACATATTGTTTACATAACGACGGGAACTGGGAGAGGAATAGGTCATCGTCTATGATAAGGAACCATCCCAGCATTCACCTGGAGTGATTTCGGAAAACCATGGAAAAACGAAAATCAGTATGGCTGTAGTCGGGAATCTAACGCGGATCCTCTCGGATGCATGTTCAGTGTTTTACCGTTGTGCTACCTCGTTCGATTTTGTCCGTAACAAATGCAAATAAAGGCGTAAGAATTGTACATAACAAAGATAATTAAAACAATGCCATTTAACAATTAAAAGCACGCTTTTCTAAGTGGCTGTTATTTTTGGAACCATCGAACTTAGTGTATTTTGAAACCTTGTCGTTCGTCCTGGTTATTCCTGTATAAAATGCTATCTTCGTGTTACCTTGTATATTCAACGACTTTACGCTTCGATCGCAGGCCTTTTCACGGTCGTTGGCGGAGTGTTCTTTGTTTTAATATTCTTCCCGCGTCACGTATTTTCTTTCCAACGTTTTAGCAGTCGTTGCAGCTGCCATCTTCGCCAAAACGTGGGTTGGGAAATAAAACATGCAGCTCGAACCTTTGGGGGACAAGAACACAGAAACTTAGTTTTGTTGGCTTTGTGTCGGTGCATTTCTGACTGGATGTTGACGTCAAGCACACGAGGAGGAATATTAAAATTATTTATTTCTGAAGACGTGTATTTTAAGAACTAAGAAATGCCAGGTTGTAACTGTTACGGCAATATTTTACTTTTTTGTTGTTGTTGTTGAACAACAATACAGAATCCCTTTACGCTGAAGTTCAGAATTTTATTTCTACATAATTAAAGTTTTTGTTTTCAGCGCCTGAAAAACAATGCAGTGTGGGTGTGTGTGTGTGTGTGTGTGACCTTTGGTGTACGACTGGTTGCATGGGATCTAGGCGCGTGCCGCTAAGCCTGTGTTCGAAACACTCAACATTAGCACACACATTCGCTCCCAGAATTCCTACAAATAATTCTGTAATACATACACTCTCACACTCGCACTATACTGTCAACATTGTAATCGCTGGTATCGTGCATCTTGTGCCTTGAACTAAAATACTATAATTATGATTGGCCGTACTTGAGAATATACTAAACGCAAAATGTTTGAAAATAATTAACACAGATGCAACACAACACACAAAGTACTTACATAGGGACATTTCAAAAATATATTTTTCGCGTGTATGGCAGCCGTGAGTAAAAGTAATTTACTTGCGAAAAATGCCAAATACTAAATGCCCCAATTAAATTTATTCAGCATTTGTACACAGTTCACACATGACAAATAAAAGTTGTGTAAAAGTGTCTCAAAGTCACCCCGCTTATGGTATGCTCATTATATACAAATTAACTTCCTAGCTATCTACTATATTTTTGAAGTCGGTGTCGAGCAATTATCGACTCAAAAATCTGTTTAGAATTCTAAAGCTTAATACAAGATATCAGATTTTAACCGCCGAAATATTTATCATTATTCTTATATTAATAGAAGAGGGTTTTACGTTTGCTTGGCACCGACTTAAAATATATAGTGAATAGCTAGATAGTTAATTCCTTCAAAATAAGCATATGTTATTGTTTTTATTTAGACTTAGTAGTTATCTACCTACATAAGTAGTTATTGCGCTGTGTTAGTTATAACTTAATTATTTTCAACTGTATAGTTAGTTTTTTTTGTTATTCTTTTAAATATTGTTTTTATTTTGGACCTTTTAGTTATATGTAATCCATTTATAGCTAATCTGTGGTAATGTGGCGATAAATAGTTAATGCCAAACGCATGGTTAAAACACGGATAACGAGACTGTTGATCAAAATAGACAGCAACTCGATACACGACCACTGTAATTATTTTTGTACTTTTACAAAGAAAATCCTTGGAATATATTTGGCAAATGGGTTTCCTTGCAAAACTACAATGACTGTCCTTGTAATAAAATACAAAGCATATGTTTGTAAAGTTACAAGCTTTGCATTTGTACTTGCAATAAGGAAAATATTGCATTTTTAATACCCGTTCTATTTTAATAATTACGCTGAACTTTTTTATGAAATAACTTTGGAATAAAAATATTCTACATAAAATTATCTTGGATAAAACAACCATGGTAGCATTACTATTTGAACCAGCACCCCCGCGCGTACTACTCGTCTTACCTTTTTTTTTAATTTTTAATTTAAAAAAAAATGTTTGGTGCAGTGGCGATGCGGAAGCTTCCGCATCATCACTGCGCCAAACATTCCCCCCTTTAATGTGACTTAATTCGAGTGACCCCAGTACTTTTCGTGAGACAATTTGTATAGCGACAATTCTTGAGACCCAATGGACAAACACAAATTAACACCCAACCAGACCTGGGAATCGAACCCAGAATCCCCCCCCCGCCCCCGCACCAAAACCGGCCGCTCAACCAACTGAGCCACGGGGGGTCGGCACCTCTAGACCACCGTGACTTCCATGCTGTAAGGTCTTTTATATTTATATGCTTTCAATAAACATTTTTTAAAACTTTTTTTTTATTTGGAGCGTGTACTCCATGTTAAAATTCACTTTATTCCAGAATAATGCTTTCCGCGAGATGTGCTTTTGTATAAGTATATAATTTCCGGCGAACGTGTGATTTTGTTAGATTATAAAGATTTTCTAAGTTTTTTTACAAAGAAAATCATTGCAATTTTATAAACAAATAATTTTACAATGAACGTTTTTGCACATATGCAAAAGTTTGCGAAACTAAAAGAAAAATATTCTTTGATGATATTACATTGAAATCTTTGTACTGTAACAAGGATTTGTACATTTACAAAAAATATGTTTTTAGAGTGTACTTAAGATGTTTAACGTTTATAATTAATGAAAATAAATAAAGTAATTTTTAAACTCTTTCATATTAAACAAAGATTTTCAGCATATATGTATGAAGGTTTGTAACACTTATTTATCTTTAAAAGATCTGAGGAATATAAATTTTTCTACAGCTACATTACAAAGACGTCTCTTGTAAGTTAACAAGCACAACATTTGTTTACAGTGAGACTGAAAGAAATAATTAACATTGTTTGTTTTCTCAAAGATGAAAAATATACCGTCACAATTTCACTGCAACAAGTAGTAGCTCCACAATATTACTGCAACGATGTGGACGTTCCGCCGCTCCCACAAATTATTGTGGCTTACTGTGTTCGAATAAGAAGAACACCTTATATATGTACCAGAACCGTCCCACAAGAATACAGATTACCCAGTAAAAGAATGATGAAAATCGGTCACGTAATTTAATAATAAAAAAAAAAAACCTGAACGTACAAACATACAAGCGAAAAAAAAAAAAAACAGAAACTCGTCTTTTAAAGTTGGTTAAAAATGAGTAGTACTCAATGGAATACACGTAGTGTGAGCATAAAACATGCATTTACAAACACTCGCTACCGGAACTCGCGCGCTCTCACGCACTTACACTCTGCATTATAGAACTGTTGTTCTGTGACATCACTTCCGAGTGAGAGTAGCGAGTGTAAAGAATGTGCTATTTGGAACACGGACTAAACAATTCTCCTGCTGCTATACATACCTTTCACGCATGGTTTTATTTGTTTCGTCATATTTCCGATAGCGACATGACGTGTGCTTTTTCTTACATTTAATCTTGCGAAATCAACAACAATTTAAAAAAATGTAATTGCTGCATCAAAATAATATACAATTAAAAAATAAAAAGTGAATGACACAAAAAAATTCGTTAGAAGGCTTACCAAACTAACTTGTATCATTTGCTTATGAAAGGTTTACTGCATGATGTAATTACTGTGAAGTAATACAATAATTTTTCTGTTGTGACAGCTGCTTAAAATATCGTTTTTCAGTTCTGCTGTGTATAAAACACTACAGTAACGGCTTACTTGATGTAGGCTTGTTAAAATTGTAGGACATTCAAAAATTAAGTCGTTACGGTCGCCCCCGGCCAAATTGCAGAGAAGTGTGTTGAGCTTCGACCGTTACTAGATTGTTCGAAAACTGCTCAACGCGCATGAGTGATGTTTGTTTAGGAGTAGCCATAGAGGCGTGTTGTCGGCGAGAAAACTGCTCGCCAGATCAGTGACTTCTGCATAAAGACTACAGGGAGGCGCGATGCGCGCTCTTCGCCGTCCTTACAGCTTACACACTTCTGTGTCTCGAACGCGCAAACATGTAATCACCCTAGCGGCTACCTTAAGAAGCTGCATCACCTCTACTGTTAATAATATTTATTTTCGTTTAATAATGAAGGATGTGACGAATAACCGGCCATGTTTCTTTATAGAAACATTATATTTTACTGTTATGCAGGTGCGTATTATTGAATTAAATCGGTACTGGTAGTTTAGCGTTTATTTGGTGAGAGAGAATTTTTATCTTAAAATTTAAACTAGCTTTATTATTTCAAAGTAACGAATTAATTTTTCGAACTCAATGTACGTAATGAAATGTAAAGTAATCAGCTATATCCCTATTGAAATATTTACAACTAAATATTGCCAAAATTTTAATAAGAAAGGAATTAAGAAAAAATCATCATATTTAGTGACACGGACGCTTAAGAAGAGTTGTTTCTCGGAACTTGTAAGTCACAGGAATTGAGTACAACGAAATTATGTAAACGGGATATAAGTGAATAAGGATTTTGTATTACAAATGATCCGAAGAAACCAATGTCTGAAATGCGGACATTCAGATTCCTGTATATTTAACCCAGTAGTGATATACACTGTTGTAATAAACGACACACTACCTTGACTCATGACAAAACTAGCAACAGCCGCTATAAAAATGGGTGTTAGTCCAGGTACGACGCTTAGGAAAAATGTAAAGTGGACATGAGTTATTCCTTTGAGCCGCCACTCGTAAGTGTTAAAAGTCATTTTAGGTAATCTGTGGACATTGTGGACTCAAGATCGTAGTATACATACGATCAAGTCAAGTCCTAAATTTTTTTTTTTTAATAGCAGCTTCCCTTCAAAGATTTCGATACTTGCTTCCCTTGTCCTAGGACACATACTTGCGTGGTATTCGCCTATCCTACCAGCTGCCCAGCTCGACAAGAGGATCGTTAATGAGCCGTATCTGACCTCGCCTTACCTGCTTTCCACGATCCTCGGGACCAGCAGGAGTGGGGAGAGGGGAGGGTGCATCGCGTTATTTACTCCCAGATAAACTTCAATGCCGTTCCCCATTCACCAGTCCGTGGCATGGGTGAAAGATGGCGCGAGCATTTTCCGTGCTCTTCCAGCTGGCCGGACGTAAACTCCGCCAAGCGTGAAGCCTACCCTTGCGACGGTTCACAATGGCTCCTTTTCTTCCATCCCCCCAGGTATGTGTTACGATCGCCAAGGACGGGACTGAGGAAACAGTTTGGACGCGGCGTGGTGTGGGGGTTCCAGCCTCGTGATTTCACTTCTCCGACTCCTCGAGCAAGAGGGTGGGTCGTGGTGGCAACAATGAGCCAGATGGGCTCCCTCCCGGGTAGCAGCCTCATTGTTGCTGTCCCCGGGGCCCAGCAAGTCCCTCGACGATACTCGATACCGCCCCCAGGGGGTCGCCTGGACCGACACCAGCGACTGTGTCACAACGTCGTGGCGATACCGGGCCGTGAGAACTACACTGCACCCTTGAGGACACTTCATTACACTCGCGTCGCCTCACATTACTTATCTGACCTTACAAGTGGTTCGTAATAAACTGAGCAGTTATGAGGGTTGCTTCGTCTACAATAATATAGTATTTACTGTGATCTCGCAGGCGTTAACTTTTGATCACAGTAGAATCTATAAACTTTTATTGTTATATAAGTAGCTTTGTTTGTATTAAAAAGTGACAGGAAACTATTAATTATCAGAAATGAAAAAAATAACTAGGGTTTAAAAAATGCTAACTTTATCCCGAAACAACCATACCAGACTGCATTCGATACCTTTATTCAGTAGTACAACTAATTATATGTCGTAAATACGGCATGTACGTTATGGAGATTCTCTACAAGCATAGAGAACTGACTCCATTATTCATTTTAAATGGAAATCAAAAGCCACGTTGGAATTCCTCCTTTTTTTTTTCGCTTCTTTTGGTTGTTGAGAAACATTTCTTCAGCATAACCGTACATCTACAGTAAAATGCATTGCATTTAGGTTAAGCTCTTGAAAAATAAATAAATAAAATTTCATTAGAAATGACGTTATTAGTAAATGCTATTTCTAAAACATGTATAAATACTTGTTTGTTTCAAACTCACTACGTAATGCGCAAATAAACATTGGTAACTAAATACGTTCTGTAATTTCAATGAAAATAATGTGTTATGGTCAGTAAAAGTTCAACACCAGGGTCGAGACAACACCTGAGAAAAAAAACTTCAGTATTATTATTTTTTTTGCGGAATTCATCACCACGACTTCACTATTAAAAATTACACGTTAGAAAGTGACAGATGAGATAAGGAAAATTTGGATTCCAGTTGTCGAGGGGTTTGCTTTTGTATACTTGGGTTATTTCTGCAGCAGGAGCTCCTTTTTGATAGAAGGTCTAACAACATTGCGAAGCTGTCACCAAACCCTACCTTAATTCTTAGGTCATTCCTGGGATAATTTGAGTTCAGCGGCAACACTTCATGATTACACCTTGCAAAGCTTTGTTGGCCGTGCTTCGCTTGACTCCATCGCTGCATTCACCGAGCACAGCATGTCTTTTCACGAGTCGCCTGGATTACAGAAATGTCTACACAGGAAACCACGCCCGGCTGTTTCATTTCTTCCTAGTTTATTTTGCCGATCTCTGAGCGAAAATAGCAGTATTTATCTGACGACGAGTATTCGTTCCTCTGGGACTAAGCCGCGCACTTTTCAAAGGAACAGTGGCACACTTGTTCATCACAGACTAGACAAGCGCGCATGAGCGAAAACTTGTGTCGTAGTCTTTGATGTGGAGCGCACACAGGAACTAAACCAGCCAGGAGCAGATCGCGAATATGCAGTTGGTTTAAATTTAACTGGGTCAGCGGTTTGCTGGCCGCTGACTGGTAGATATCCTTGCACTGCGCTGCAAAGACGTGGGGTTGCTTTGTCTAGTTTTCCGAAATTTCTAGTTTACCTCCGTATACGTACTTGTCAATCGAAATGGGCTGATCTCATCTGCTGAATAGTCACGTGACCCATTTACTTCTACATAAATTATAATGTATACGTAATGTATTTTGTAAGTAAACATTTAGTTCCTCATAAATGTCACACACTTTATAAATTGTATAGAAAAAATATTACCAAATGTTTAACATATCAGTTTACAGACCATCTTACTGATATGCAGTTATAGTAAGCAAATATAATAAATGAATTTCTTACTACATATTTCTTTTACAAAAAAAAAAACAGAAAAATTATACTTAAGTATTACTCTAAACAGAAGTATTAAATTTCCTTTCAAAATATTCAACACAATAATTACTATAAAGTGCACACAAAACACACACGTGTGTGTGTACTTTTTTCTTTTAAATATTAATGTTACAAGTAATAAGAAGGGGACATCGAATGACACTCAAAAAATAAAACTTAGCTTTCCACGAGTTATAAAATAGCAAACTGACCAATTTATACTCATAGACTATTTATTCGACCTCTGTCCATGTCTTCACCATGACCCGTGAGCTTGACACAGAAGTGTCACAATCACAAGTATACTTTCAGAACACGACGTGAACTATTAAAACGTTTAATTCTTCAAGACTCGCTTTTTTCACAAATAACATAATTTTGGAATAGCTCGAATGAATCCGAATGGTATAAAAATAAGTTTTTGTGCAAACAGACCGACAGCCTTATTCCAAGACACGCAACTTAGAGGAACACTAAATAAAAAAAATCCATAACTCTTTAACTATCAATATGGTTTGTAGTTATGTAGAGAAAAAAAACCATCCGTTCAGCGTTGTAACTTGGACTTGATTGATCAGCAGCTAAATTGAAACTGTGATTTAAAAAACTACCCAAGTCCACACTTTTACCAAAATTGTATTATTACTGCAAGTTGTAATATGACCCCGACGTTTCATTGAATAATGTGAATGACACCACACTTTCTCAATTGGTGCAGCATCACTACCCATTATTTATCGAGTAAAGAAAGCAATGCAAACTTCGAATGTCGATACACTCCCAAATCAGGCAGCGAACGTCCTCTGAGCAATGATTACAGGCTGGTTAACAACAAACACTTTACTGACTGCCCACAGAGACAGTAATATAAAGAAGTCTTGTATATATGTCATTAAAGCCACTTTTATTGCTCTCGCCAAATTGTGACGCCCAAAACTGTAGAAATAAAGGTAACTTACTTAATCACCGTATACACTAATATTGTTTTTTTCCTTCTCTGAAACAAATATTGTTTCTGGACTTGGGTTGTTTTTGAATTCACTGTTTTAGTTATACTACTACTTCACATTCGTTCAACAGTCAGAAAAAAAAGGAAGCATGGCGTCAAAAGTTGGTGTGTTCAATAAAGGTTAATTTGAAAACAGCTGGCAGTATAACAATGAGGGTTTGGTACGACATATGTTTTGGCGGCATAAAGACGCCATTGTGTTAACGTTAGCGTCGTAGTATATCCTCCTATGACTATTGTCTATCGAGTAAATATAATTACTCGCAGTGTCTGTGTGATGTATGGTTTGCAATTACAACACATTATGTCAACCGCACGCACATGTTTTCCAGAAGTCACGTTACACAAGTTGAACAAACTTGTTACTTTGCAGTCGTATAACAGACAGAATCTTCTGTTATCCTGTTACTCGAAGGTTCAGACACCGAGTTTCCATACGATCAAGGATTTCTTCAAACACGTTCGTTTTTTATTAAATTAATTTCCATATGCTACCTTCAGTGTCATAAACAACCGTGTTTGCTAGTTAAAATTGTTTGCTGAATCAATTAATGATAAAGGAATGTCATCGGGGAAATACTGCAAGAAAATTTAGAATATGTTGGCACTTTAAAAGGAAATAAAATATTTTGTTACATTTTGCACAAACAAAATTCACTATATTAAAATAATCATAGTACTGCGCCCTGAAGATTTTTCAAATTTTTTTTTCTTATTTGTGTTTTAAATCAAGGAAGTCAACATGCTAAAAGTGTTCAAACCTGAAAATGTATTTGTGATGTTTATTTTAAAAGCATTGCAAACAATGTCTCAAGTACTTATTTTCGTGTGGTGCACTTGACACAACAATACTTTTTTGCTGGCTAAATACACTCATAAAACGGTCCGAAAGATGTTATTTAATTTACAAAATATATACATAACAGCAGAATCAGATTTGATCACACGAAAATCAGACTGACAAAAACATTTTGTTGACTGAAATTGTATTGATATGTTTGACTAAAAATGGTATGGTCCAGAATATGGTGCACCGAAAATATGTTTTATTTAATTTATATACGCAACGGTTATGTGATAATACATTGCAAAGAGAAAAAAATCGATTCAATACAGTAACAGCAACAAACCATCACACGGTATGATCCAGATAAGTCTGACAAAACATCTCCACGCCCGCTCCAATCACGACGCAGTGTTTTCAAATTTCAGTATATGTTATCCTGGTTACGGTAAACAATGCTACAAGCCAGGAAGATAATCGAATTTTCTTTGAACAAGTTTGGCAAGGGACAATTTTTGCCGCCAGTTACGCTGGTATCAGCTAGGTGCTGGCGCGCTCGTAGAGAAAACTTCGGCTACTAAACCGAGCATAGCCGAATGACGGAATTATCTCCGTATGCGCCAGCATTAAGAGTTTGTAGACCTAGTTTTGTTTAATGTATGTGGCACGTAAACGGGGAAGGCGATAGCTCAAATATGACACGTGCGACAAACACTTCGTCGCCTCTAGGCGCGTAGTACTAAACTAGCGTGCAGTGTATTCGTAGAAAGGTATTTACAACGAGACTTGCAAGAGATGACGCTTTCATTTCTTTCGTGGAAAATATGTAACAAATTCCAATGCAGGTTTCTATGATTTTGTCTCACGATTACGGTTGATATTATCTCGGCTACAGCAACGTGAAGAAGTTTCTTTAGCACTTTTCGAAGAGATTGGTATATATGCTTATAATTAGCGGACGGTATTTTTAAAACCACAGGGATACAGTTTCAAGTGTGTCGTCTTCTCGTAGATAAACGTATTGGAAACATTGTTAATAGTTATACAAGAAAAATACTTTCTGTGCCACACTCCAGCACGGTTCACGCATCAGGTCTACTGTGAGACAATTTTATTGTATTTTCAGTTTTTGAGCCATAACATTTATTCAAGTTGTATTATCAAAATATTCTCTTCGACAAAGCATAGGATACATTCTTGCTAAACCGCTTGACATAAATAATAACGGAATCTTTCATTGATTTGTAAGGCAGAATCATTCCAAGGGCATTCTTGAAAGCTGACCTATAATTCCCTTGCAATGATTCTGCATGACAAATCAATGAAAGATTCAATTATTATTTATGCCAAGAAGTTTATCAAGAATAAATACTATGCTTAGTCGAAGAAAAAATTTTGATACTACAATTTGAATGCGTGTTATAGCTCAAAAACTGACAGAACTAGATTGTCTGACACTTCTCCTAAAGAAGAGTTTCAAAGGGAAGAGAGATGCCAGTTGAGCACTTTGATGGGCATAGAGGCGCTGAGGCAAGTGGTGAACGAGAAAGATTCAGCCTTCAAATCCGCTGCCAATCACGGTCGTGGAATGCATTACAAAGCAAATTAGATCTGTAACAGCACTTTATTGATGAATGGGTCAAAACGGAAGGATTGAACTTCAAGTGCCAGGATGTACTTTACTCCGTTGCCTTCAGGAGACTGAGAGCCAATGCCCTGAAAATGCCATTTTTAATATTTTTCACTATTTATTTTTTCCTTTCCAAGGTCTAAAGCAAAAAAAGTCTTAAGCTGATAATAGTACCCTGTTTTTACCATTCCTGGAGAGAAGCATGTTCCCAGAACTGTTATTTACGCACATATACGTATACGCGTAAGACATTGATTTTACAGAAAAATATCTTGTTCGAGACTCATCTTAAGCAATAGCATAAAGTTCACCCCTACCGTTATCAGAGCAACTAGAGGGGGAAACTGTCTCTTGTCTAAACAATAACCCTGAGCTTCCTACCTCCTAGCAGAATTAATCTTACCCTAGGTAAAGTTAATTCTGCTACAAGTAGGAAAGATCAATGTTAAAAGTTTGGCACAAGGAAGATTTGTGCCTCTTGAGCGCTGATATCTGTAAGATCTGTAAACTGATCTATCACATAGCTTTTGTGAATACATAAAGTTACATGAAGTTGATAATTTAAAAGCCGAAAAGGTTTGTTTTTCACTTAAAAATTATGTAAAATATCTTTATTTTGCCAAGCCTAGTTAAGGCCATAATCTGTCATTTATTTCAAACAATTGCAAATAACTCGAATGTGTTTTAACCAAATGCTCTGAAAAAAATTTTAGACTGTGTACAGTTATACGATACACAATTTTGTCAGAGCGGTTTTTGAAATAATGTGCCGTTTGCTATAAAATATTTAATTTGCTTAATTTTGGTTTATTATGACGGCAAAATATGTAAAATTTCAGGGGCAGAAATTTAAAAATCCGTTTGGTGGATTGCAACAGAAAAATTGAGATACATACAATGATATGTAAGTGTTAAAAATGTAAGAATGAATTATTGATGTTTGTATTAATTTGCGTTAAAAATTATTTTAGAAACCACTTCAAAACTAAAGAGCGAGGCCTGAATGTACTTTTACTACGGTCTCGTATTTTATTATACCCACAGAACATATTTAACTGTCCTTGTAGCGGGCGCTACTACGTCCGGGCGCGGGTCATTGGTGCAGTGAGACGGTAACTGCCGGCTGCTGGAGTCATCTCGGACCACCAGCAGAGAGGAAGGACCAACACAGATTACTCTCTCGTAGTGAGTGTACTGTGGGCGCGGCGCGGGAATTATCTCACTGCCACCGCCAGCAACTACATGACACTGTCTACACGCACTTCTAATGAGTAGCAGTGTGTTCGTAAATAAGTTTCATTTTTACGAAAATATTCCACATGTGCTCACTGTGGCAGCATGCAAAAAGAAAACATTTCAGATAAGAACAGAATGTCACTGTAAATACCCACCATGCTCATTAAAAACACTGTTTCTAAGTCCTCCTGATAGCTAAAAACAGCCTTTTCATATTACTGTACTTCAAAATATACTAACCTAATGTATGTGGAACTCGGATAGTAATGTACACTGAACTTTGCTACACACTTTTTGTCAATAAAATAACATGGTCGCCACTTAAAGTTCCACTGAAGAATGGATCGATGGGAAACTTGCACTCTAATTCAGCGCTTGATTCGTGGCGATGTTGCATTTGATGCAGTTCAAGGTCGTCCTTATAATTCCGTTATTCTAAGCTCCTAGCGCAGAGGTACGCGACGCCTTTAATATGATCACTTCCGTAAATACCTACCTGAAAAAAAGGTTACTGCGTACAAAATAATATTTGTTCGTTAACTGATGTGGTTATAGTTAGCTCCGAGGAAAAAACACACTTCCTTACTTAAAACATATGTTATCAAGGGTTTTTTTTGTTGCTTTGTCTCAAGAATTGAATCCGTGTGTTATTACAGGAGGTGAGCACGCCAGCCATTACAGCAAAACAGCAGTAGGATGGAATCCATCTGTTCTAGCAACATTTAGCGATGTTTTTTTAAAAATAAATGTCGGCAACGCAATTTTGACACTGGCTCGTTATTAAACAGTTTTTTTTAACGCTCTGCGTTACTACTGTTATAAGTTATAAAGCTTAGTTCTTCGCACATAATACTACGCCGAAAATGGCTGAATGTAACATAATTTAAATTTAATAAAGCCGGCCTATGACTTTTTTTTAATGAACAACAAAATAGTTCACGCAATAAAGCGCACGTGAAACTATTTAATACCATGGACATGGTAACATTTTTTCCAACTGCAAGTTCTTAGATTTTGAGTAGTCTGCGCTATATAATTTCTTCCGCGAAAAATGTTAAGTTACATTCGTAGGATGTATTTTCTCCTTTTGCCAACTGCCTGCGACTAAAGCTGTACCTTGAACGTCTTTGGTTAAGTTATTGATAGCTTATTGATTATGCACATAAATAGAAAGTTTTACTTTCCAGTATTCTAATTCTCGGAAAATGACAGGAGTTGACGGCCGCTAAGTTACAACACTTTCCTCGACAACACATACAGCTACGCAGCGGATACCCGGAATCCAAATCTAAGTTGTAGTGCACATCAAACAAGGAGGGAGAGGGGAACATTATCGCTACAGTAAGACAAAATCTAACTCGCGACATTCGGAGCGCTAGTCCAGCGTGTCAATGGTGCTGTCTTGCATGACCAAACACGAAAACCCGTTAAACGAGATGGGGAAGGGAATCGTACAACCTACAAACAGTACTAATGTGTTTCACTCCGTGGGAATTAAAAGCATGACTGACCCCTACAGTACTTCACAAACGAGTTCCCTTACGAACGTAGTTTTCAGTCCTTGTTAAGCCTATGTCGAAGTGACGGAAGCTGATCAGTTATCAATCGTTCGGGTGATTTAAAAAAAAAAAAAAAAAAAAAAAAAAAAAAAAAAAAAAAAAAAAAAAAAAAAAAAAAAAAAAAACATGCTTCACGTAGGGCCTATGTACATTAAAATTATTCTTTGCACCAGCTTCGTAATAAATATGTACGTATATATTAGTGTTGAGTACTGAGTTTAAGGATATTTCGGAATTAAAGCTCTGTTTGAACCACCATATTGGATTGTTTTTTTTTTTTTTTTTAGGCTTTCATGGAATTCTGAGGAATAAATGTGTAATTCGCGATTGTATCGCATTTTCTGTTTACCTTACGTCACAGTAAAGGCTTGGCAGTTGAACTTGTAACGTATTGAACATTTCGGCTGCATTCAGTCAAATTTAAGGACATTAACATATTGTGGGGCTGATTGTATGTTTTCTGGTTATCCCTATGATTTTCGTAGTTCCCATTAATTATTATTGGCTATGATCCAACAAAGTCTAGTGTGTCGTACTTCAAAAATTTTCGATGGTCCCTTTAATGCCACCCAGGCTAATTGAGTCCAAGAATGAGGTTTAGTACCTCAGGCAAATGTTATTAGATTGGTCTCGCGTATCGCCACGCGCCGCTCACTGAGGTGCAGAGAGTAGTAGTACTGCTGTGATACTATTGTATACGAGACGCCCACGCTTGCCTTTGCAAATATTTAACTTACGTATTTTTACTAAAATATCTCGACGAAGTGGCCGGATAGGACGCCAACAGCTCCTTCCGCGCTCACCTTTACTTTTCTTCCCCTCTCATCACGACGACGACCCTCACATCTTAACTTTTGGCGGGAAAGGTCCCCAGTGTCCAGTAACCCTTGGGCACGCCTTCCAGCCAATGGAAGCCCTGAACTACCTAACTCCGCCCCTCGTGACCAGAACGTCGCGCTACCATTGACCATTATTTATTGGTTTGTTAAAGCTTAATATTTCACATTTGTTGACATAACCTTGATGACCAAATATTATTTACATTGACTTACTATAACTTTAATGACACAGATAATTAATAAAATAAGTAAAAGTAACCCTACCTGCCAGGTTGTTACAGTAGTGCTGTGGCAGAGGGGAGGTGACGGATAGAAAGAGGGGGAGGGGGCTGTCGGAACGGGCAAAGCTTTTTGTGACGACAGACCACCCCTTCTTCTTACTTCCAGGCACTTGATTTTCATTTACTTTTACTAAACTAATCCTAAACTACTTAAATCTAATCATAAAATTAAACTGCCACTATATTAATTACCATAGTGTCAAGGCGGTTAATTTGATACCCTACACGAGGTATCTACCGTTACAAATGCCCCTTCTTCTTACAATAACATTTATACTAAGTCCTGTAAAAGTTCCACTTTGGCCCGTCACGAACGGTGTATTATTTTGTGTTTCAATACTTTCGGTTCACAAGCGTCACTGTAGCACTGGGCTTTCTGTTAAGTATTAGTTTTCTTCAATTGAACTCCACGTATTTATACTGTATAGTTCTAATTCGATAGCTTTCCCCTTTCCTTTGTATATTTATACCAAGGCTATGAAGCTGCCCGGAAGCAAGTAAACCACCAAATAAATAGTCTTCCAAACCTAGGTACGACTGATTGTATTAGGCGAACTAATTTATGAGATTCGGCATGACATAGCACTGTAACATTCACCGTGACTAAAATTATGTTTCCGTTATACAGCATGTTTAATGCGTGTTATCTGCGTTACTGAGTGGTTGTATAGGCCTAAGCAGTTTTTTACGGTACGGTACATGCCGCCAAAGAGTTTCGGGCATTCTTTAAACGCGCTGGTTGAAGTTTTTATTTTACGTACAGAAAGGGGGAAAAATGGACATTATTAGAATTATTTCTACAACCCTAACTAACCCAAATACCTTAGATTTCCTCTCCGGGATTTCTTACAAATCTATAATGCACACATGACGTGCGTAATCATTAACAAAGTAGGGTTTACCGCATGCGGTCAGTGAAATACGCAACCAATAGGAGCGCACAGACCTAGGCGTTGCATTACTTACTGCCAAAATGCTAGTCGTTCAGCTCACGAAATGTCTGACAGTCGGCGTGGAAGAACATAAAAACCGGCTCCCGGTACATGAAACCATTGGTAGAGATAGTGAAAAATTATGAGAATATTTTCTGCCAGCGTATTCGCCAAACAATGTAGTTACATGCGATTTGTATGTTTCGACATCAATTATATGTGGAGACGGGAAAAATTCGCGGGTTCACTGAGATGTGGTCTAGCTTCCAAGAATATTTCTGAAATCGTGCAGACAGCAGCTGTTTATTAGTGCTTGCTACAGTTTTATTATTGGCCCAGCTACTTCCAGGAATTGTCGGGTAAGTCAACTGCCAATTGTGAACGTGATGCAGAACAATAGTTGCTGGAACTCTAGCTTGCGCCTAAAAGATAACGCAAAGTTTTCAGGTATGTAGTTATATGGCACGGTTTAGCTGTTTACAGTCGAATCACAGACGTCAAGACGTAGCGCACCTGAGTCAGCATTGGTCCATTCAAATAGGGATTCAACAGTAACGACAAAAACAGTCAGTATTAATACATTATATAAAAGCCTAGCTAATAGTCAACATTTCACGTGATAAATCACCACCTCTAGCCGCTGATAAGGAAATAAATATTTCGCAAGTTCAGCGACCTGTAGGTTAGAATCCATTGTACGGTGTATATTCAAGTACCAATGAACTGAGCCAAACTGCTGGCAGTTTTGTAAGTAACGAATTAATTATTTATGCATACACGATGGGTAGAGATGATGGTATGTCTCGCCTTTGTGTCAACATTCCCTTGAAAAAGCTGTAGTTTATTTCAACACATATTATTAGAGCCACGATTTTACGGTGAAAAGATTTCTGCAACATTTGGTTTCAATGCGTCATGTGCGTACCTGCAGCTCTGATACATCGTCTGTGATTGGATGATTTTGCATTCACTTGGCTTGGCAAATAACAGACGTGAGGAGTTACAATAATATTATTCTGATTGCTGCAGTCAAATGAGAAACGTGTTTGAACAAATACACGCTGCCAATAACCATGACGCAAAGCTATCGATGTGCACGAGAGACACTGAAACAAAGTGGGGCAAAAATCTTTTCGCGACAAAATCGTGGCCCTACATATGATTAAATGATGTACGTGTGACATAACGTAGCTGTCTGCAGACCAATAACAGGCATCAAATATTACAATATCGGGATTCTTATTGACTCAGTCAAACAGGGTAACACAGCTCCAAGTACAAGCTAAAGCCAGTAATCTACTGGTGTGCTGAACGTGTGTTGAAATCCAGCAAACAGTCAAGTTTTCCTAAGATAAACCATTATATCTAACAATAGGTAGGGACCAGAAAATTCGCGTTTTCTGTTACGCGCAAGCTAGAGTTCCGGCAATTGTAGGTCTGTATTACGTTCATAATTGGCCGTTGATATACTCGACACTTCCTGGAAGTAGCTGAGCCCGTAATAAAACTGTAACTGAATATAGGCCCATTTCACTGTGTCAGCGAGCAGCTAATAAACAACTGCTGTCTGCACGATTTCACAAATATTATTGGAAGCTAGCCTACAGCTCAGCAAACCGGTGAATTTTTCCGGCCTCTAACCATAGGTAACAAGATAATACGTATAGCAAAATTACGTATTTCACCTGTCCGTTCATTAGAAATTTACAGTTACATTGTACGGTAGTTTGCTAAAAAAAAAAAAAAAAAAAAAAAATTCGTAGGGCTACGCCTGGTATTCTTTACATAGAAAAAAAACGTTAAAATATTTTTTCCACCTCAATTTTGCGAGCGATAAAAATTAAAAAAGGTGGGGTGGAAACTATGCAGAAAATGTCGAAGACAAAATGATTTACAGAATAGTTACAGATTTGCTATGAAGTACAGCATTTGCTAGAGTAAATGTGTTTACTGTACATACTCAACAATGTGACCTTAGACTAATTTTTGTAATGAGGGTGTGTGACAAAATTGAGAGTTTTGTTGGAAATTAACATTTACTAGCAATGACGCACATCTAACAAAACACTTCAGTTTACCATACATCGCCATTGCGAAAATCGTTCAAAGATGACATCAGTGCCCGGTATGGATCCGACATGCTCTTAGTTATTCGAAATCTGACGCTAGTAATGACGTTTATTAACCCCTGACGGAAAAACACGGGCGTTATAAATTTAACGCGTGTGTCTGCCTGTGGCATCGTAGCTCCTAAACAGATGAACCGATTACTATTTTTTTTTATTCGAAGGATGACTTGATCGGTAGTGTTCTTAACTATGATTCAAGTAAATCTGTCCAGCCGTTTGATGATATAAGCAATTTTCTAGTTGTTGAAGGGATGTGAGTAACTTCTACTTGTCTGATCGATTCGAAATGTAGTATCCTGTGACTTCAATGATATTACAATAACGTGGTCACCTTTCCCTGATGCTGCTGCATCATCTGGATTCTGCAGGATACCCAGCTCCTCACCAACTTACAGGTTTTTTTTAGTCAGGGTTTTAGAAATTTTTAATTTTAACTTTTATACTTGTGCAACAAAACGCTTCAGTTCGTCATACTCAACAATGTTTGTCCAAATCACCACAGTACAACAGATGTGCTCAGAATGCTTGAAATTGACACGTTGTTTTTATAACTGGGCTATAAATATTTCCCAAGTTCTACATACAACGCGCCCACGTCACCAGGCACTCAAGCTGTTGCAGCATGTCTATTTCTTGGGCGTGAGTTCATTACTTTAGACGAAAAAATTGCCAGAACTGATGATGCACATTTCACAAATAAACTACTAGGTAATAAGTTATGCAGCTGAAAAGTACACAGAAAGAAATATTTTGTGGCAGCTACAAAATATTTTGTGAGTATTCACCCTGCCAAATTTGTTTTGTGGTCTCTACAAAACCATTTTGCTGTCACCAATAAAATATTGTGGTCACTAAAAATTGCTTTGTGTTTACTACAAAATAATTTTGCAGGGAAGACTTCCTACAATTTTTCCTTTCAGTGTACATTTATTTTCGCCGAAACTAAATTATAACGTTAAATGTATTACGAATCCTTTTCCTAATAAGACTGCGGAAGTTTCGGACATTTCGTAACTGCCGTTACGTAAGTTATCAACTTGAGAAATTCTAGTTGAGGAACGGAAAGGGTATTCTTGAGATCTTGTCTGGAATTTCTCATTCCTTTCTCAACGGCTTGTTTGTGCAAAGTTGAATTTCTTTCCCGGATTATAGTCAAAAGTAGAAGTAAAGAAATAAGTCTTTTTCGGATAAATGACTAGGACAAAGTCAAACTTTAGGTTGGTATTATCGAGTCGAGAAACCTCTCTGCTCCTTTCTCTCTTCAAACTAAATCCATCGCTTTCAATGTCTGACTTTTTCATCAGCAAAGAAAAAGTTATTTGTTTCTTGTTCGTAGGGTTTTAGACTCTGCAAGGGCAATGTCAAACCGAAAACTAGATGAAATCTATTTTAAGCTTATGTTATAAATGACTGTGCCCTTTACAGCGAACTTTACAGGCGACACCTGGCTGGCGAATTAAGTGCGTTGCAGAAAAGCGGCATAAAATGCATAACTAATTCATTGTTTAAAACATCGCTGTAAAACGTTTATTTAAGTATTTGAATGACAACTTGGGCGTGATTTGAGACTGTGGTTGGATGGAGTGCCGGATATGTCAGGAACATATGGACGTCTCAAGATGAGGGTTCTTTGTTGACTGGTTTACTAGCTAGCTGCAATTGGTTGTTTCGATCCATTGTTTAGAGGTTTATGCACCGTATAGAGAACAGACGTTGTTTCCTTGCACATCTGTCTCGCTAACTCTACGTTAAACGTGTGTATATTTTAGTCTAGTTATTTGAAATTATAGATACCGTCTTTTATATTTCATCTAATATCTAAAATCATAAATTAAATATTTTAGATAGATACAGAACAGTTATCGCGGATAGTTGTTTAGTTTTTGCCTTATTTAGAAACGGAAAAAAATATGGAATCTTAGTTGTGCAAGTTACGTTTTTTTTTGGTACTTAAAAATTACTATTGTTCCGTAATGCTTTTTTTTTCATCTTTAGCCAGTGTAGGAAAATTTAGCTATATTCTGTTGCAAATTTGAAGCATTCTAAGCAGGTAAATTAAAGTCGTCCTAACGTATTTTTATTTTGTAAGGTTCCGCTGTATATGTTTTAAAATTGATTTATTTTCTATGTACGTGTAATAAGTTCAAGGGCGTAGTAACATAAATATTACCTCAGAAATGTTTTTTCCAGAAACGAAGTCGAAAAACGAGTAAAATTAGGTGTTAGTTAACGTTGTTAATTTTTACAATGAATTGAGCAAGCAAAACTATTGTGATAAGGCGCGTAAAAATATGAAAACTCTGACGATTATTAAACATTTCTTCCTTATAACGTATCAGCGGTAAAAATACTGGTATTGCTGACGTTCTCGCACAAAAAACCAAAAACCAGTCATCTCGTTGCTACAACACAAATTTTGTAACGGCTTAGGAAGATTATGTTTAAATATGAACCAATGCAAGGTAATTTTATCGCAAAGAAAATATTTATTATTATTGCGGTTTTATATTTACTCGCTTTCTTTACAGTTTATTTATCAGCTAACAATGAGCCAGGGTAACACTGAGCTAGAGACTTAACAACTTTAACATAGCTTAGAACTGTATGGCAATGCAACTTTCTTGTCTGTTTGTATGTTCGGTACAAATTTTGCAATCCGTTTAAAATGAACTACCCGATGAGCTAGGGATTTTGAGATTCTAACACAATTAAGAACTGGATGATAATTTAATATATGAGGAAATATACTGTGGAAAAGAAATTATTTCGAAAATAAAAAAAAAACATATTATTTTTAAATATGCAATTTTTTTAAAAACATATGAATGCGAAATTTTACACACACAAGACTAAAAATCAGAAAGTATAATAGCTATATTTTTAATAGGTATACCTCGTTTTCAAAACAAGTCTAAAAGGTATAAAACAATGAAAATACTTGTAAGATTTAAAACTAAAATAGTGGCGTGCGTGTAGTAGATAATTGATGCGTGAATAAAATCAGCTCAGTCACATAAAAATTTTATTTCATTTATTATCTATCGCATGTGTCCCATGCTTTATTAGTTTTAAATCTTACAAATATTTTCATAAGATAAATTATTTATTTAAAGTACATTAAAAGTACTGGTAACAATATGAATTAACTATTGCAAAAGTTTAGCCGCTATTACTGTGAACAAGTTGTAATTTTTTTTGTTAAGGCGATGCTTTTTCAGTTATTTCAAACAATTGCAAATAACTTGAATATTTTTTAATCAAATGCTTTCAAAAAATTTGAGACTGTGTACAGTCATACGACACACAATTTCGACTGAGCGTTTTTTTTAAATAGTGTACCGTTTGCTAGCAAAACATTATTTCGCTTCATTTTGGCGTATTTTGACAACAAATATGTTCTATTTCAGGAGCAAAAATCTAAAAATCCGCTTGGTGTATTGCAAAAGAAAAATTCATATGCACGATGATATGTAAGTGTTAAAACTGCCAAAATCAATTTTTTATATATTTATTAATTTACGTAAAAAAATATTTTCGAAACCACTGAAAAACCGTTATGCTGAAAAAATGTTATCCATGCAAAAAAAGTTATACAGGGAAGTGTTATATGTGGACTAATACTGTAACACCAAATATAAGATTTTAGAGTTTTTCTTTATGAAAAATGAGATTTCTTTACCTAAACTAAACTATCGTAAAGAAAAAATATTGTGAAACCTTTTCTTTCACATTAATAAATATAGGAAAAACCAACCAATATCTCTATTACTAGAGCTACTGACCAAATGGAAACCAAACGCCTGTAGAAGTCATAAGAAGTATATTTAAACAGAATTCATATGATAGGAAATATAATGACTTCTACAGACAAGTCAGGCAAATAGATAAATAAATAAGCAAAAATTATGATAGTGTATGAATTTTCAAAATGATGTGTTTCTACCGTGACCAAGGTGTTTAACTCGGGTACGAACCTGACCATCAATTAACTCACAAACCCGGGTTCTACTTGGTTTTCTGTGTTCTAGATGTTTCCATTTTCCTGTTTGTTCCCGGAACAACTTATAAACTTCTTAAATTCTTTGCTAGCTCAAGTTTAGAAATCTCAGGTCGATCCTAGGTTTTGTTCATTTGAAGTGAATCGCACCCGTTGAGATATAAGAAGAATTTTAATGCTGTTCTAATCAACCAAATTTTTCGGGAACTTGACACGACGGCGTAGTTTGGTTGGGTCTTACCGAGGATATCTTGTAGTAGGTCTGGACGGTTGTCTCTAGATCATCCCTCGATACTCATTCGACCACATCCTTCTCGTCCTAGGGCGGCGACCACGTACTCCTGGTGCTCGTAAGACGATCGCGACCTCTTCGTCCTCAGATGAAGCTCTCGTTCCCCTCGTTCATCGAATAGTGGACCCGTCGAACCGTAGACTTCGGAGACCTGGACAGCAACGAACACGAAGTGGACTATGGAATGGCCTGATCCACGGGCTCTTCTTTACAATTCCCTGGAACGTCCTTCTTCGGCGTCGACATCGTGTATAATTTCCAATGAAATTCTCCTGGTATTAGTCGTAGAAGTAAAGTGAGACCTTTCTGACGACGCGTATGAACAATTTAGCGTCTCGTCGAAGAAATCCTCAGGTCTTCTTGACTACACGTCTGTTCGGCATCATGGACGGGAACGTTCTTTTTTCCATAAAATTTTCTCAATCATTCTTCAACAAAACTACTTCTCTTGTTTTAACGTCACAACACCCATTCCAATCAATACTTTCCTCATAGCTTACCCCGGGTTTGTTCGCCAATATGATCAGATCAGGTTGTAATCCGTGATACAAAACAAAATATTCCTAGCATAGATATAAAAGCTGTAGAAGTCATAAAAGTCTCAAAACCGCAATACCTTATACATTCAATACATAGACAATTAAAACTTACATTCTTCATGGTACGTGGTAACTATGATCATAGAATAGTAAATACCTAGGTTAATTGACAAATACATTGAAATTTATATGCATCTGTAACATTGGACAAAATGCTATGTTGCACTATCCAAAATAAGGAATTATATTTACTATGTTAAAAGTACATCCCGTGGCGCGCACGCGCTATGTGCACCACCAGTGACGCGGCGCGGGAAGCAGGCGGGTGGAGTGTGTGGCACAAGAGAGCGGAGAGCAGCAGCCAGGAGCACCTACTAATCTTGATCAAGTTCATCTCGAGATTGCACGATAAATAACCCTCCCCCTACCCTCTCCCCACCTCTGGCACACCCGCACTCCGGTCCGGATACGGGTTGACGGCCCGGAGAGTAGGCACTACCGGCACAAATGGCGCATCCCGGCCCGCCACGGCTGTTTGTATGTGCCGGAGTTGTGTTAGGATGGGCAGGGGAAGGGAGGGGGGAGAGTGTGTACCATCATCCTCACACGAACACAGGTTGGTGTGGCTCCGTCGTTCCGGTCGTTACACACTTGTAGCTCGCGACGAATGTAATGTGCTCTCGGATTTAAGGCCATGGGCCCGAGTTTCTCTGCTCACGAGAGATTTTTTTCAAAACCCAGACTAGAGCCATAACGGCTCAATTGCTCTGTAATTTTGTTGCAAATTGGTTTTACTATGTAACGGAATTTTTTGAGACGAACGGTATAACGATTTTAGCTTATTTACCAATTAAAAAAAAAAGCGTTATTTAACAAATTATAGGCGGTTTTGTGTATAAAGTGAGCACAATAAAAAGCCCTACTATAGTTCTGTTTACAGACAATTAGTATATTTCCTCACGTAACAGCTAACGACGGGAAATGTCTACCCTCTCTGGACACGTCACTTGGTGTTTGCGCTTGTAAGATCAATTGTGCAGTCTGTAGGAACCTATACAGTTTGATAAAAAAGTTATTAATTATATAAAATTCAACTATGTCAAATTAGGTTGATTTTGTTTCAGTATTGTTGTAATTAAATTGGAAACACGGAACTGCATTGCGTAATTACGTTACCAACCATACAAGCAGTAATGGGACTACAGTAATGTTGAATTAAATATAGTAACGGCTAGTGATATTTTTCAACGGTAACATTTTTAGTATTCACTTTATCCCGAACGACCTATAGCTATCATTGGGCATTATTTTGTCTCGATAAAATCAGAGTACGTTGTTGTCTTGAATTTTGTATTTTGCGTCGCGACTTTTCTTTTCAGTAAATTTATGGAACTTTAAACTAACTGCTGAATATAATACGTATTGATAGAATATGTTGATAGAATCTTTCTTTGCCCTTACTGTTGTTACAGACATAATTGCAGTTAAGAAAGAAATAAAAAAAATTTACAACAACAATTAGATCTGTTGCAACAGCAAACAAAGATTTGTGGTGTTTAACAATCTACCAATTGTATTATCTTTTGCAGTTAAGTTAAAGTTCCATAAATTTACCCAAAAGAACAGTTATGACATAAAATACATAAACTCAAATTGGCGTCGATCTCTCCGTCTTAAAACCAACCATAAAAAAGAAACAAAGCGATTTGATGGTACGGGTTACCGTTTATGTTCATAATATGTATATTTATCGTCGAAAACGGGTCCAGGTCATGAACGCAGTCTTGCACAGACACTGCACACTAGCCAAAACCACGGAATTTGTCGCCTTATACGGCGAGGGAAACATTTCGCCGCGGAAACGTAGCCTGCTCTCTCTTCTCCACCGTCCATAATCTCGGTGATTTACTGTCTACAGCAAAACCACGCGGAGGACTGGGTGAAATATACATTTCCCCAACAAAGGTACACATCTGCGAAATGTAAATGTAGTTACTCCATTTACATTACAAATAATTTCCCTCTCGAAATTTTCTTTTTTCTTGCAACTGCTTGTTCTTTTGAAAGAATCGCAAGATGAAAATGCTAATCACACCCAACTGTTCCCCATCACAAAAAGTTTTGGACCCAACACACATACAAAAATTTGGGGCACTACCGATTTAATGTAAAGATGTCTTTGATTTAAGTGATTGATTGCAATATGGGTGTTCTATGACATAAGCCAAGCACTTCGAAAAAAAAATAATTAATTCTTTTCCTACCTCTATGTTACATGTAAACATCAACGAGTAAAATATGGTTGTACATTTTTTTAAAATTAAATTTATAAATGGTTCTTTATCAGCTTTTCATCCTCGCTGCTACTCTCGTAACTTCTATTTATGAGGACGCTTTGCAACATGAAAATCACAACCTTGTAGGCCTGTCCTCCAGTGACGCTATTAAAGTTCATCTAAAGGTATTTTTACTTGAATATCTGTTATTTCAAGACACTTTTTATTCAATGAAAAATAAATTAAAAAATACGTAAAAAGTACTCAGAGAAATGAGTTTTATGTCCGAAGCACATCACACCAACACAAGTGACGTTGCCATTGGTCTAAACACTGCGCAATGGTCGCCGTATTGGGTTTTTATTTTTCGCTGTTATGTAATTCTGAAAAGAAAAATGTGAAATGTGTTATTATAGCGTGTATACCTTACGTTACAGTACAAACATTCCAGTTGAACTTGTAACGTATATTTTGGCCGCAGTCAGTACAGCATATAAAAAATGTAAACAAAACCGTCGATGGTTTTTCAATTCTTTAGGAGGAGATTCCGGACATACTTAATTTCTAGAGCCACGCTTTTATGGCGAAATGTTTTTTGCAACATTTGGTTTCAATGGGTCATGCGCACGTCTGCAGCTCTGCTACATCGTCTGTGATTAGATGATTTTACTCTCACTTGCCTTGGCAAATTACAGACGTAGGGAGTCACAATAATCTTGTTCTCATTGGTACAGTCTAATGAGAGACGTGTCTGACCAAAGACACGCTGCTAGTAATCTTGAAGCGTAGCTGCCGATGTGCACGAGATACATTGAAACAATGTGGGACAAAAATATTTTCGCGACAAAATCGTGGCCCTACGAATTTCCAAAACATATTTGTCGAAAGATTTTTTTTTGTCTGGTGGTGTTTCTGTACTGATTTCTGAAATTCTTAGTCGGCATAGTGACTGGAGTCAAGTATAATGTAAGGTGACCGTGGTAACTGCTCCTTATTCACAAAATAATATTGAATTTATTGTCCTTCCTCGTTTACGCAAGCACACCTCTAAAACAATCTCCGCATAATTATTAATTTAAGATGGAGCAATTTCGCAGCGTTCTTCATTATTATTTGTAACACTTGTGAGGGAGTTAAGAAAAGAATCAATTTAGTGTCAGAAGGCATATAAATCACAAAGTACTATAAACAGTGCTGTTTGCAGGTAAGCAAATTTATCACAATTATTTGTTAAAGTGAACAATGTGCATTTGGAAATCAGTTTAGGGAAAAAACGTGTTAATTTACACGCGACTTGGGTGAATTATAACTGAGGCCGTGGTTGGCGCAGTGGCTAGAGCACTCACCAAGGCGATCAGGGTTCGATTCCCGGCGAGGTCTGTCCCCAGATTTTCGCATGTGAGAATCGTGTCGTACAATGCCGCTGGTCGGCGGGTTTTCTCAGGAATCTCCCGCTTCCCTCGCCCCTTCATTCCGGCGCTGTTCCACACTCACATCATGTCACCCCTCACTAGTGCTGGTCAAAATCTCTTCACATTTAGGCCCTTCTGTCACGCGAGTACACTGATAAATGCAGAGCCATCCAGGGGGTGTCCAAGTTATCCAAGGTTAAATCTCTCATACAAAATGTTTGACGAAATATGTACCTATTAGGGTCTGCACGGAATGTAAAGGTAAACAATTAATATAGTACAGAGTTGGGGGAAAACATCTATTTTATTTATTAACCAGAGACCGGAAAAATTCGCGGGTTCACTGACCTGTAGGCTAGCCTCCAAGAACGTCTGTGTATTCAAGCAGACATTAACTGCTCATTGGCTGCTGCTCGATGACGCAGTGATATGGGCTTGCATTTAGTAGCTTCTGTAATATTGGCTAAGCGACTTCCAGGAAGTGTCAAATAAGTCACGGGCCAATTTCGAAAGTGGCACGAACTTACAGTTGCTGGAATTCTTGCTTGGGGCCTAAAGAAAACGATAATTTTTCAGGTCTCTATTAATGAGCGACCAGGCGTCTAGGGTTGCAGTACGAAGTGACGGTCAGGTAGGGTTGCAGACTCCTGATGAGCACGATGTAGACCATTGACCATGAAATATCTACTGGACACTGAACTTCTGTGATCAGTCACGAGTAAGGTCCGATTCACAATGCGCAGTTGGCAGTGGGCAATCGAATACAATTCACACGGTTCAGTCCAGCAGCCATGATTTTTATGCATTGTTCTGCTGGACTGCGGACTGCTCAACTGCAGACTGCGCATTGTGAATACTCCTACCTCAACGTACATATTAATCTCCGACAGTCGACTGCGGACTGCCAACTGCCGACTGCGCATTGTGAATCGGGCCTAAACGGCACCTGCAGCCCAAGGTGTCAGTGACTGTCCCTGTGCAACTTCAGCACTGCCTGTCAACGACCCACGAGCAGCTACTGAGAGCAAGAAAACCCAGTGAATATATTCAAAACAACGCACATAATCGGTTTGCCGCTGTCCGTCGAATAATTTCGTTGCATTTTCCACGATTGCGGTTAAGTTATAGCAAAGTAATGGCACACATGTTAAGCCTTTATGAAAAAAAAAGTACAAAATACGTGGACTGGTTGGATATATAATAACCGACAAATATTACAAAAAAAAAGGATACAATGTTAATTATCACTTTCCATCCTTTTGCCAGCATATCTGCCGCTTCTCTGCTCATCCGCTGTGGAGAAGATTAAAATAATACGTATACAATCTCTTGATCGTCCTTCTGTGTCCTCAAATCATTCAATGAAACAAGAAAATAACGTTTGAGGTCGCATTTTTCAATCTGAAAACGGGAAACCTTAAAAAAAAAAATGTCATGTTTTAATTGACATCCTACGAGACTCGATCACAATTGGGCGCCTGTCAAGTCCAGCCTCGGACAGAAGACTTGTGGTCAGCTCCACTCGCCAAAACAAAAAAAGCGGCCACGAAGACACGGGAAATGGACGGCGTTACAGGCCGGCCAACAGAGTGCTGTGTGGTGAATACAGGTTAGGACCTGGGGGAGGGACAAACAATTCCCGCTTTGTGATACAAGGCGGTGCTTGATACGCCACGGAAATACTCGTGAGAGATATAAAACGACCACAGGTGCGGTAGAAATTTGAAAATGGCGTGCTCTCGTGACACGATAGAGGAAGAGTGGGGGCGGATTTCAATTAGGCGTGTAAAATTAATTGAATACGATTGTGTGGCACGCGGGAATTCCGACACCCAGTCACATAACCCGTTCACACTCGCTTTGTCTGTCGACCCTTGGAGCAGACCTACAATAAAGCCCTCGGCGCTTTTGAACCCGGATTTAATTTACGACAAGAACCCTCTTCCCTGCTCTCGTTCCGGCCTGTTCCAACCATCCCATCACCGGAATTATTTCGGGAGGTTTGGTTTAACGGTCGCCTATAGAATTTTACGGTTTCTCGTCAAAGCGATAGTTTATACACGTACGTCGCTCCGGCAATCCTGGGTTTGACTGGAACGGCGGCAGTGGTTCCGGAACCGGTCACGACGCGAGGAACGCGGTCAAGCGCTTCACGCTGATCTTGTCTCTCAGGAGCGCTGCCGGGGTCGTTACGGCGGGTTTCACGGTTAACTGAACGTTTCCGAACGCGCGTCATCTGTTTATTTTTCCCTGTCCGATACGTAGGAACCAGCGCTTGGCGGTAATTCAGTGAAGTCTGTCTCCTGAGGCCACATTTTGAAGGTTATCACTCTGAAAATTGTATTCCTTTGTTCTTTAACTGTAATGGCTTAAAAATACAGATACACCACGATCCAATTTACGGCTATCATTCTTGATAAACAACTAACAATCTAAGCACGAAGGGGCCGCGATTGGCGCAGTGGCTACAGCGCTCTCCTCTCACCAAGTTCATCCGGGTTCAATTCTCGGCGGGGTCGGTCCCCGGATTTTCACATGTGGGAATCGTGCCGGACTATGCCGGGCGGGTTTTCTCGTGGGTCTCACGTTTCCCATGCCCCTTCATTTCTGCGTTGCTCCATGCTCACATCACGCCACCCCTCACCAGCGCTAAAGACCTAGTTGTTGAATTCTGACCAAAGTCACTTCATTTATAAGCGTGAATTACAATTCTGAAGCAGTCGGAAACAGGCCACTTGTCTGGCTACGGGTCAATGGACTCGTGAAAAGTCACTGGACTGACGTCACTAGGAAACACGCGAGTGAGGTGGTGCAACGGCAACACTTTGGATCTGGGATCGATCCCGGCTTCGGCCATTCCCCTGTCGGTTTCCCATGTTCTCCCGAAATCGCTCCATCGAATGCTAGGACGGTTTCCTTGGAAGGTTCCTCGGCCAGTTGCTGACATTGAGTAAAGTCATGTGTCGTCGACGAAATGTAAATGAAACGTGCTGACGCAAGGTTGTAATTAGGTGGGTTGTATGTGTCGCTGATGAAGCCAAACCTACACTAAAAGAAAAGTATTGTTGTAGTTACCATACTTCTGTAAAATTAGGAACAGTCCTGCTTGGTTGTCGGCACTACATGTACATTGTACCTACAATTTTCTCGTTAGAAGTAACATGTTCTGTAATAGAAATATACTATTACCTCCTCCTACACAACAAAACCGAGGGTCATGTAGCAGTGGTAAAACACTGACCTTGCTTTCTCAAGGACTCGGGTTCGATACCCGCCTCCAGCAATCCTAATTTCAAGTTTTCATAGTTTTCCAAAATCCCTCCAGGCGAATGCTGGAATTTTTTCTTAACACAGGCGTTGGCCGACTCCTGCACCATTTCCTTCGTGAGCCTCAACCAAGACATCATGCTGTTGGACGGCAATTAAATTACGATTTTAATTAAATTCAACAAGAACACAAATTGTCTGGCTTCCAAATTTATTTTATATATAAATATCAATGTAATCGCAAATGTAATTATTAAAGCATTTTGATCGCGTCAAACTTAAGTAAATAAAACTAATTAGGCTAAATTAATTAAATTGAAGAACGATACTACCGGATGGGTGGGAAGTCGAGGGAAGTCATGCAATCAAGGCAGGGCCGGTGTTTTTTTTTTTTTTTTTTTAATTTTTTGGCAAAATTTTGTTAAAATTGTTTTGTTTTTGATTTAAATTATTTTAAAGTTTTAATTTGAAGTAAAGTAATAAAATTAAAAATTTTAAAAGCGATTGTTGGCAGAGGGTTTATTAAAAGTAAACAGATAATTTAAATTTAAATTTAAACCCTAGATGGCAATAAGCTAAGTAGGGTACAGGAATAACGAAAGTTTTTTTTTGTTCGAGGGCACGTAAAAGTGGCAATATTTAATGGATAAAACTTATTAACAATCCTGATCGTACCAAACAGGAATGTTGTTCCTATCTCAATATATGTATGGTAGGTTCAACAGTACTTCTTTGTCTCTGTAGAGAAGAACTACTCTGTACCAGGAGGTCAGCGCCCCTGCCCGCTACACTGGGGCCTGTTTACGACGGCGGAGGAGCAGGAAGCGTAGGGACGCCACTGTTTTACAGCCATCGTCGGCGCGCCCTATTGTCTCCGCGGCAGACGTGCACCTCGCAGGAGAGGTCGTCACGGACGTGCGGGCACCCCCGTGGCTCAGGGCGGGGTTAACTACCCTCTTATGAGCGCGACCATGCATCCCCTTGGTCATTGTCTCGCCCGGCGCGCGCCGCTAATTCCCCGTCCGCACCTGCCCCATAGCACGCTTCGTCGACGACTACTGACTTCATCCCCCTCCCTCCCCAGGAAGATCTGTTAGTTCTCTTCCGCTGCACAGCCTCTGTCGGTGACGTTTGGCGAGATTTCTTTTGTTTGCAATACATAGCTGGTGATCACTGAATAATTAAATACAGTATTTAAGTTCACAAATACGAAAATACATTGCTTCTTCTTTTTAAATTTGTACATTTTAGGATGTAGTTCTTAACATCTAGTTTCAGTGTAAATTGTTTAATTTCCCCAAGTCTTTTGGGTTTAATGGGCTAGTTACATAAAATTAAAAATTCACCAAAAATAAATCCACATAAAAATAGGCTACAAGGGAAAATATGAATACAATAGAAATAATTTTTAGTTAAAAGTGTTCCACTTAGTTATACGACACATATAGCAGATATGAAAATAGCTACCGCCGCGGCGCTGAACGAAAACAAGTACGTTATCAGCATGAACCGCGTCTCAATATTCTGGTTGCCGTCTGATTACTGAAGTAAAGTAGCTTCGAGCTTGGTTAGCATTAAAATGGCTGACCATCAGGTAACACTGGAACCGCGTTCTACTGGTGTGTGTGTGTGTGCGCGCGCGCGCACGCGCGCACACACACACACACTTTCAAGCGTGAAAATATAAATTTAATACTTCATTATTCGAGAGAAACTTCCAACAAAATATATCCACGCGCTGTTGTAAATAATGTAACTTGATATTTTTCACTTTATTGTTGAAGGAAAACTGTTTCGCCATAAGTATATTCCAGGCAACACAAAATATTTTGTACTATTTTGCACCAAGTGTGCACATCATTTAGAAATACTGTATTTATCTGTCACGCAGTGCTGATTTTTACGTCTGTTGCGTAATATTTTAAAGGTTTCCGCATAATTTGTTGAACATACACTTACCAAATCATAGTATTACGTTTATAAATATTTATGGTTAATGATACTTCAAGTACAAGCATATTATCTTTGCAGTTAGGTAGAGTTGCATTTCTGATTGTGATTTCCCAATAAGGAAATGTTAATGTGTTCAGTATTTGTGTACGGAAGTGTACCATTGCTCAGTTTCCACGCGGGGGAGCGTGTCACTAGCCAGGGACGGAGGAAATGAGATGCAGCACGAGGGGCCATCGGCCCTAACAATACCCCGAGGGGTTATTAATTGGGAACGCGCACGAGCGAGGCGGTCCGAAGAGGGGTAGTGGGCGGAGGGGGTAGCAGTCATATGGGCGTTGGAGTGTGCGCACTTTACAATAGGGGGTTGGCAGCGAGTCCCTGCGACACCCCTAGCAGCTCACCGCGTGTTGACGTCACTGAGCGCCGCCGCCGCGTCGCTTCCACGGACGACGTTCTTCCTTTGTTGAACTCTCGGCGCGTGATGGATGGCGGGACTTCTCTCCACCCCTCCTCCTCCTCCCCATCCTCTTACTAATATCCCTCTGCTCTACCACCTCCCTCCATCGAGCCAGTTATTACACGCGGCGGAGCGGAATTATGGACAAAGAAAGAGACGCGAAACTTGCGCGCGACCCCGTCGACGCCATTAACGGCTCAGCCGCCGACCTCCGCTAAACTGATTTATCTCCAGGATGCTCGCAAATGATATAAAAAAAAACTTCCGTTTCTAAGGATGCTAGCTCCTTCGTTCCTCTTCCTTTTCATTCTTCTTTCTTTTTTAAGCAAACTTAACCCTGAAGGAGAAGCTACAGACCCATGTAAATAAATGCCGACAGAAATGGCACGAGCAAATGAACCAGGGGCCAGAACGAAAAATGTTTGGACGGAGAGCTGATATATTTGTGACCCTCCAGCCTTTTTTTTTTACCCAAGATCGAAGAGCGACTAATTAAGAAGAGTAGTAAGGAAAACAAAAACAAGTTGGTCCAAGGCCGTTACTCGAACAGAATTAGCAAACATTTTTGTTTCATTCACCGTCCGACTCTAGGACTGGCAACCTTTTGAACGCAAAGTGCAGCAGTGTGCAGTTGCCTCAATTCTATTTTATTCAAATTAGGTACTCGTACACTGCGAGTAGCAATTTATTGTTTATATTCTTCTGAGCCTACTCATGAATTCAACAAACAGCTGTTAACATCAACCACGAAAACAATATTTCACCATTTTATATTTTATCTGGAAACAATTAAGAGCGCTATCTACCAGGGATTCCTGACGCGAGAAAGGACAGGAATTTACTTGTTAAATTAAATTACATGGGACTTAAGGCCTTGTTACGGAGTTTTGCAGTGATTTCGAAAATATTTTTTATTGCTACCTAATATTCATATAAAAATTTATATGTTATAATTTTTAGCTCAATTTTTTTGTAGAATTATACTGAACTGTTTTTTAGATTTCATTACCCAAAGTACCACGTTTTTCGTCGTGAAAATAAGCAAAAACGAAGGAAATAATTTTTTTGCTGGCGAATGGTACATTATTTTAAAAAACGCGTCCACAGTATTGTGCATCATGTGATTGCACATTGACTCAAAATTTTTTCAAAACTTTTGGTTAAAAAATATTTGAGGTATTAAGTCACTTTTCATGACATAGTTTCTGGACAAGAATAGTTTTCTGCACTGAGAAGAACAAATATTGCCAAAAAATATATATATATTTTTTTTGTAATGAAAATGTTTGGTTCAGTGTTGTTTATAGCACACAATTTTGCCAAATGAAGACGTTATATTATTATTTGCATTTGTTCATAGCTTTGAGGTTATTAAAACAGCTTAATAGATATTATTGACTTGTTCACACAGTGGTGGCATATACGTAGGGTCGCGCCTGGGCTGTGGACTGTGGAGTAGGCAGCGCCCTTAATAAAAACACTTCCCACTCACTGCTGTTACGCTATGTGAATGGCCAGTTTAGCCACCGGCCAGTCCGCTCGCAATTTACTCATTGTTTTCTTGCAGGTTTCCTTTTGGTACATACTTTACAGGATGAATTGCGAATTAACTTTAGGACAATCTAGAATCCATGCACACGCACAATTGTTCCACGGTTGCGATTAAATGTCAGTTATTTGGATTCCCTGTAGAGAAACAACTCACCAGTTGACAAAGACCGAATCTCACATTTCTTGAACTCGGGAGAAACTGGCTGCTCACTGGGCAACAATGAACATAGAACTGAGGCTCGAGAAAGGGTTCAGCCGGCACGTAACAAAATTCGCGAAATTTTCTTCTTGTTAAGGTGGCAGTTCACCGAAAATTTTAATTGTTTTAATAATGTTTATGTTTGTACGAGACATTGTTTGATTTTGTAGACATACGTTTTAACTATTTTTTTACTGAAATTAAAATTTTATTAGCTTTCACAGTTTTTGTATAATGGCAGGTCAAACTCCAAAGTACTGACTTTGAATTTTAAAAAAAAATCATCCAATTTTCAGAAATTTTTTAAACAAAAGAAATCTATGCGGTTTTATACACATCTTGACGTAGCCCATGACACTGCTCTTTAGTGTGAATTATTTCACTTCGGTAACTCAATTGATTTTCCGTTCTAGCATAAAACCCTTTTACGCAAATTTGGACTTTGAAATGCCACTATACAAAATTATAAAAGCTAAAAAAATTTCATCACCGTAAAAAATATTCGACATGTGTGACCACAGAACAAACCATATATCGTACAAATATTAAAATTATTTAAGTAATTTACATATTAGGTTAACTGATCCCTGACAGGAAATTTTAAGGATTTTATTGTCTGCTACGTCGCCTGTCAGTTGTAGAAGGAACTTCCAATTTTTTATACTCTAAAATGAATTAGCAACATTTCCCGATCACTCTACAGTAAACGTGATGTCGAGATTAAACACATGTTAGAATGTAGCTTGTCATAAAACTAATCGACAAGGTGGTTCGTGGGTACCGCTTGACTCGACTGTGCATGGTTTCTATTCGATCCTAACCGGCTCCACGGATGCCCACTGGTTCTTGCAGCTCGTAGCATAAGAGTGTGGCACAGACTGTAAACACGATTTGCTTCTTCAGTAGAGTGAGACTCAGCAACGTCAAACGAATGGGTGCTTCTATGGAAGCACTCGACAGGGTAATTTGAAGCGAGTGTGGAGCAACGAGGACTTATGCAAGACACGTCCGTTAAGTTTCCCACGTGTGAAAATCGGGGGTGTCCCTGCCTAGAGCTGTATGATCACTGAACCACCGCGAAACCCACTTCGACAAGGAGTGAAGCTCAGGTATGTGGAATTTACAAAGCATTTCCCTGCACTTCGTGTCCTCTTCTTTGCCGTCTCCCAGAAATAGGTGACAACATCCATCTTCCTAACCGTTGCCAAAGTTCCAGCGTGTTTCACAAAGTTTTGTTAAGGCTCGGCATCGGTCGCCATATTGAATTATTTTGTTTTTCGCTCTTATGCAATTCTGAAAATAAAATATGAAATTTGCTACTACAATATCAATTACACCTTGTGCTACAGTAAATGCATCGCAGTTGAACTTTTAACGTATATTTGAATCGTAATCAGTCAAGCAAATTGAGATTATAAAAAAAAAATGCTCGACTAATGACAGCTTAAATATACGTTAAAAATGCGATGCTCGTATTGTAGCGCAAGGTAAATAGAATTGAAATTATAGTAACGAATTTCATATTTTCTTCTCAGAATTTCAAAAGAGCGAAAAATAAAATAATTCATTATGGCGACTGATGCCCAACCCTTAAGAGATACTACCAAACGTACTTTGGAAATCTATATCTACGGAAAGTAAACACATTAAAAAAAGATGCTTCTTGATATTTGTTTTCTAGATCTCGAACTTAGAAACATGGTTTCCGGGAACCGCAAAAAACGAGCGAAAAGCAGCTTTTTTTAGATTACTGTCTAGTAAAAAATACTAACCAAAATTGTAAAACAAAAATAGAGAAGCATGCACTGCACTTAACTGCCCATTTCCCGTAAATAAATAGAAGAGCCACCGCTTGAAGTCTAATAGGAAAAAGGCAACGACGAAAACATTGTCCGCGGGTCTCAGGCCCCGCGCATGAAGGCGGCACGGTTGCTAACTCACGAGCAAGCCTGTCTGTTCCGTACCTCAGACGTGCATCTAGCACCTGCAGTATAGGGCTCTCATACACGTACTGTGTTGACTGGAGTGCAGTGCTCGAGGAAAGAAGACACGGGGCTGCACCACGCAGGGGACCACCCCGGGCCCTCGTACGTCCCTCGAGGCCAGTGTGGGCGGGCGTACAATGGTCCCCCGGGAGGGGGAGGGCCACGCAAGCGCATGCTGTAATTTGTGGTCGACTGCAGTCGTTTAATTGCCTCGGCAGGAAGTGGGAAATATCGGTGGGGGTTTGCGGCGGGAGGGGGATCCCGTTCTCCCGCGGCACCTCGACTCTATATCCTGGAGCTTTCCCTCACACGCCCTTCATTACCATCACAATGGCGGCCGGTGATGGTGTGTCTATTCCCCTGGGGCGCGTCTGCAACTGTCGTACGTCCAGGCAAAGAAGCACGGCTACATGGACCATCTTTCTCCGCTCAGCAGATCTTCCAAGGCACAGCAAAGTCAAGTCGAGTGTGCCAGAGAGCAGATTATGACACCCCGAGTATATGCGGTTCGGGATAAAGTGAACGTTCAAAAATGTCCTGCTAATGTTCTATTTTCAGACAATTCGTGTCTTTCCGCACGTAACGGCTAACGGCGGGACATGTCTAACATCTCTGGACACGTCACTTGATGTTTGCAGTGTGCAGTCGGTAGGTACATATATGGTTTGATAAAAAGTTTATTAATTCTATAAAATTGAATTTTCTCGCTTTCAGTTGAAGTAGTTTAAGTATTGTTGTATTTAAATAGGAAAATATATGGAACTATATTACGCAATTTCGCTGCCAACCATACAAGCAGTAAGGAGACTACAGTTAATGTTGAATCATATGCTGTAACGGCTAGTGATATTTTTCAAAGGTTAAATTCTTAGTGCTCACTTTATCCCGAACCGCATGTAGCAGACTTTAAGCCCGGAAGCCCCTGAGAGATGATATCAAGTGAGACCTCACAATGGAGCAGCGACGGAACCGAACGTCTGCCACGTTTCCCACATGCGAAAAATCCGGCACCGACCTCGCCGGGACTCGAACCCGGATCGCCGTGGAGGGGAGTAGAGTGGTCCGGCCACACAACAACCGCGGCCTCGCGATCATCGTAAACGTGGCTTGATCCACGTCGGAACCCAGCCCTTCCTCTTCTAATTATTCCTAACTGTATTAGCTTCGGAGATCACGAGGTCCGGGTGTTGGAGAGGGGTTAGGGGGAGTAGGCAGTAAACGGAACACTACGGTAGTCTGAATACGTCATCACTCCTGCGACAACCGCAACTCGCAATAACTGCGAGCTCTCTCAGCGCTTCGCGGAAATCAATCCCGACCGATTTTCCCGCTTGGCGTATGAACAATATTGTTGAGCCTATTTCTACACGAAAATGCTACACGTATTTACTACATATTTAAGTACTGTAAGAACACACGCCTAAAACTATGATTGTATGTTACACTTATTTAAATACGGCCGTCTTTCCGGAGACCCCTGAAAATGGGTAAAAACAGAGTTTTCAGAAAGCAGGACCTACTAAAATTCTAAACAGGCATGTGAAACCAAAATGTAGACGTTAATGTTTGACTTTTACACCTTACTGTTCACAAATAAAATTATGGCGTCGCAGCTTAGTCTTGCAGAAAAAAATAATATTGTAATACAAAATCACTATTGCTAGCCATGGGCAACAGTTTTGCACACACGAATTATTCGTTCAGATTATTAAGACCTAATAATTTCAATTTTATTTATAAGATTAACCAACCAAATTATGAATTCCGATTTACTTTCCAAAATTTGTTTACAATAATTCAGACTTATTTGATGCATCATCGTTAAACTGCGCTTATAAAAACGCAATGTTATTTGCTCACGGCTTCAGCATTAATTTAAAGTTAACTTTTTACACTCATTTTTAACTTCACGCTCACAGTCATAAAGCAAATATTTGAGAAAGCGTTTTTTTTTTGTAACAACGTGTAGCCTACTTGCATTTTTTTTGCGTCATCAAGATGGCGTCTATTGCCTCGGAGATTTAAAATTCAAGTAGGGTATAATTACATTAAATTTCCAGTGTGACGGTGATGCCAGATGTCGGCCTTTCCATCCTGCCACATTATCCTTGCTGTTTCACAGACCATGCCCTTTATCCGCGATAGCACGTGTACACCTGCAATTTAAACAGTTTTACTGCTCCCAAGAATGGCGGGCGTGTTATTCGCTATAGCAGGTTTATGTAGGCCTACCCTAATTTAAACAGGTCATCTTATTCCCAAAAGTAGCGGAAATCCGATGGAAAAAAAAATTGAAACAAAAATGAAATTTGACAAAGTAATTTAATAATGCTCATTTAATGAAAATCAACAACAAAAAAAAAAATTCCGGATCCAAACTTAAATTCCAGTGTGTTAAGAGTATTTGAAATATGTAAAAATATTTCCAGTTCAATTCCAGTATTTACGGTATTTCTAGTATCAGTAGACATACTAGACATAGCAACACTAGTGCTAGGTGATGTTTTTGGAACGGGCCGAAGTGCATATCCTCTAAGGATCGACGTGTTGAAGACGCGTAGTACTCCATCCGCCCCTTCTGGGATCGGGGTGCGCCGTCTATTCCACGAAGCTCCGTTATTTGTATCGCTCACGCAACGCGAGGCCTCCCCAATGTAAACAGCTGTATCCTAGGCGAAGGATTTCGAGGATCCCGCGTTGCGGCAAGGGGGGGGGGGGGGTTGAGGGGCGGCGACCCTTGCTGTTTGCTGTAGTCTGGGGAGCCACAACTCGTCCAGTCTGCCGTGGTACCGGTGTAAGCCCACGTGACACAGTCCACACAAACATACAGCCTTACTCAATCGCACATAAGACTCGATACTCGGCTGTACCTACAACACACATCACCGATAAAATAAAAAATAATAATAATTATTATTATTATTTCAGCAGATGTATGTATTAGCGACAGCATGTGGAACTTTCTTGGCTACTCCAGTGAATGAGGGGTTAATGATACATTTCCCGCAGTTTTGTTAACAAATTACAGAAGCTCATTCCTTACGCAAAGTGAGATCGGAAACGTAATTCCACCTATGGTTTAGTAATGTGACCTACGGCTTTATGCGCCCTTAGTGTACAAGGTTTGAACACGAGTTCATTGGCTCATTTCGGAACTAAACTCACTTTCCAGATCAAAATAATGTCGAAGAAACGTATCAAATATGCATGCGAGTGATTGAATGAGAGAGTATTTCAATTGTTTTATTTTTTTTCTTTGTATATTATTTTTCTATGATTAGTGTTAAAGTTATATTCTTGTAAATTTATTTGTGTAGAATTTATTACGTTTATTTATGAAGGTTTTGTATAGTGAAAATGAATTTATAAAAGTTGCAAATAAAGATACAACACCTGAATACTTCTGATAATAATTCGCCTACTTCGTATTCACTTAACGATTATTTTGAAGGTATAAATCATCAACGCTTTCAAGGTCACCAACATTTTGCCGTAATGTATTGCTGACACAGTGACAGAATCAATAGAATTGTGTTTAGAATGTAAAAATTACGAAATTAATCATATTCGTGATCGAGCATTTACAGTAACAGAAAAAATAATCCTGTATTTAGGACATAAATTCACGACTGAATCGTTATCGTAATCATGCATTTATTTCTGCGTATACTTGTTTTACGTTAAACTTCAAGCTCCCATTGGCCACACAAACTTTTACAAACTGTTTGATCACTCCATCGTAAATTATTGCTCTGAAGTGAAGTGAAATGTCTACCTTTTTAAATCGAAAATAATGCATTACTGTAGTTCCTGTATGTTCCTATAACCGACGTGCAATGTGTTCGTCAACCATCGGGACTCCCTGGATAAGCCATACACAAAATAGTACAAATACCAGCATGGTTTACTGTATTTTAAATACACACCTCTGCTCGTAAACAATTATGACGTTTCTTACGTTAGGTATGATTGAAAATATTAAAACACAAAAATTGTTAATGTAGTAAAAGCAAAGAATTATATAAACATAGTGTCCTACCCAAACTACTTCCATATCGCAAAAACGTTTGCAATAAATTCAAGCCGTTTATTATAATTCGAGAAGAGCACGGCTGAGTACAGCTTCTAGTTGGCGAAGTTACGCTTCCTTATTATTTCCGAAGCAAAATTACAAATTATAGACGTCTAAAGTTGCCACATTAAACAGTTACTACGACAAGATATGTTTAATTTGGTATAAACGACGTACGAATAATAATTTCAGAAGTGTCCTCAAAAGTACGTGGAAAATATTAAGTACTATAATTTGGAAACAGTCACTCGCTACTTAAGTGAATGCACGAAATTGTTGTAGTCTAATTAAAACAAATACGCTGCGTACAAAGACTGCTTAGTAAACTTTTGTACCATCATTGCTGATAGACCTACACAATACCGTAATTTAGGTTGCCTAACTGCCAGGCGTTGTATCTATCATGTTCATGCAGAAGTTCTGATATTTTATTCTGTAAGAACAGTTGTCCTGTGTGATATGCACCATTGAAACATAATGTTTAGTTTGAACTTGGTAGTCATTGACACGTGGAAGAAAAAATAAAACTAACGGTTATGCAACTAGAATAAATAATAATGTCATAGTGATATTACGAATCGAATGAGCACTCTTTTTTAACGCCTTTGTTCAGTCTAACATTGAAGCCTACTGAAATTGTCTGACCTCAAGTCGTTTCTAAAATTTGTTAACAATATATTATTCTACCCCTTCTGCTCAGAGTCCAGAGATCATCAGTAATAAACTTAGACCATTTTGCTTGGAGTCTCACAACCTTTAAAATTTTGATGGAAAAAATAGAATATGCTCCTCACACTTCTATTAAATACTTCATAATGCGTTATATAAGATCGAGTTTAATACATGTCGTAGAGAATTTCGTGAAACAGAACTTTTTGCGAAAGTCTACATATTCATGAGTAGGGCGGTAATAGGTTCATTAAACATACTCTAAGAGCTCTGCTATCTAATAAGTTCTCTATTTGTACGACACTACACAGACGGATTATTACGAAGGGGCCACACAACTTGTTGGTTGATTAATGGAACATGTCTCCTAGGAGGGGGGAACCCAGAGTCAGACAAGAGGGGAGAGAGATAGCTACTGACTGTTATGTTGGTATCCTTGAACCTAATACACGAGGAAAGTAGAGCTGCTCGCTATCCACGTGTTTTAATTCAGCGCACCGCTATAGAGTGTCTCGCAAAAGCTATCTAGTTTTATATCACGTGAACAAATATTCAACAACGACAATATAGAAAAGTTATTAGGAAAACGTAAGATATGCTATTTGATTTTAAATTCCGCCAATAGGAGCGCTGTTTCTTGTGCAATGACTAGGGACCCTTATTTTTCGCGAAAAGAATTTTGCCCCATTTTGTTTCAATGTCTTACGTGCGCATCTGCAATACTGCTTCGTAGTTATTGGCAGTTTGTATTTGGGAAGTGACGTCTCTCATTTGACTGTGCCTATCAGAATAAGTTTACTACAACACCACGCGTCTGTTATTCGTTGGTAGAATCCCAAGGCTCATGACAGTTAAAATATCCAATCACTGGCCACGAAGCAGAACTGCAGATGTGCACGTAAGGCATCGAAACAAAGTGAGGCAAAATTCTTTTCGCGAAAAACAAGGGTCCCTAGCAATGACGCATATCCTCATTGGTAGGGGCCGGATAATTTCGTGGATTCAGTGACCTTCATGTTAGAATGCACTGTTCTGTGCATACTCAAACCTCGGCTATTTGTCCACTAGCTGCTACAAAGTGGAACAGCGGACAATGAACGAATATATGGGGCTTGAATATGCATAGGACAATGAATTCTAGCATGCAGGTAATTGAATCCGCGAAATTTTCCGGCCCCTACTCATTGGGCGATTTTAGTTTTGCGTATAAATTTAGATGTGTTTTAAGAATACAGTGCTGTTTTTCCGGTGATTGATTTAATAGTTTAATATTTAAAAAAAAGTGAAGTCCCTAGTTAAAAAAAAAAAGGTTGCTTTTTTTTTATTGCCGGAACATCGGATTTATTTAACGATACATAGCAATAAGAAGGCATTGATTTTGCTGTTTGTAAAGTGCAGCAACCTGCAGAACCTCTCTAACGGAAAGTCATTTTCTAAATTTATGAATCGCTCATTACCACGAGCACGATTTTGAACTTTGCAAGTGCTTCCAGCTCACGCCGCTAGTAACGTGCTTGGCCCTTCAACAATGGTAAACGGCTGTTTTAGGCCTGTTTATGGTAACCCATTCTGTCTTACTATTGTATATATGAATTATTTTTCTACTATATTTAAAGCAATTTACTTACATATCGGACAGTTTCATAGTCCACGTAGTGTGTTTCTGAACAAATCGCCCATGGCACAGGAAGACACTTAAGTTTCCATGGACCGCCAACTCTATAATTTTTACTTTCTTGGCTGCATGTCTAAACTTCGTTTATGAATGTTCGCAAGTAAAGAAACACGCGAGAAGAAGCGGTTGGTTTGTAAATGTTATGAAATTTACTTGACACAACTAGTCGGCTGGCTCAAGGAAATATAATTAAGAAATAAACCAGTATTTTATTTTTATTATTTTTACTTGTACAGTTGAGTTCTATCTTGTTCCGCTTACCTTGGAAAACTAATACGCTACGTCACTGATACCACATCCTCTTAGTTCTTAATTTCTCGGTACTTCTAATCCCCATATATTTTTAGCAGTGCCTCGTGAAATATTAGGCCAGACCCTCAATACTTCTGCGTTCTCGAGATTGAGACATTTTTACTTGCTTGTTTTTATTTCTCTCGAGCGAAAGGATTCGACGCACGTTTGCCTCGCGGGCTTGTTACTGATTCAATAGCACGTCGAATAAACACCGACCCGGCTTGGAAAGTAACGGAAGGGTGGCAGTGTTTGAAGTTTATAAGTTCTGTTGGGAAGGCGGCACAGACTGGGCTGCATACAAATCGGGCGACATCTCGTAGGCAGAGAAGCCGACTACAGTGATCACTATGTTGGAGAGCGTGGACAAGGAGGGAGGGGTGCGAGCTGATAGAGGATGCTGTGCCGGCCTCCCGAGGCCCCGCTCACGTCCCGAACAAAGCCGGGCGCATTAATAATTGATCTGGGCGCGGCGCGGCGCTCTGGCCCGGCGTGGGACGGACACTCACATCCAAGGTCGCCGGACATCACAGCACGCGCCCTGCATACTCGTGTCTGCATCCGCGCACCAGCTGAAACCCGTTGTATATAGGTTGTTCGCGATCATGTCAGCACTTTATAAGACCATCTTGTCAAGATAACAATTAAAAAAAAAAAGTATTTATCGGGACCTTAGACTTTTGAGTACAGTACAATCTATACTACAACCTTCAACCTTATGTTGCTTCGTTTATATTAAAAAGTCACAGAAAGAAATACTTTACCTGAAAGAAAAAAAAGCAACTAGAACCAACTATTCTAATTATTTTCAATAATATACACTGTACTTGCAGGGCCATGCCACCACCGAGGGGGAAAGAGGAGACAACAGCCCCTGATAATAGCATAATATCTGCCAACTTTATGAGCAAACATTTATACAGAATGCTATTTTGTACGTTACTCGAGAACAAATTTACTGTACAGAGAAAGAGAGAGAGAGAGAGAGAGAGCGGAGGAAATAATTTCTCTCGTCCCCTCACTTTCTTTTCCCACATTTAAATCATTTTACACTGGTATGTTTGTGTAGCAGGAGAAATGTAGACGATCACAACCAAAGTGACTAATTACATTGAATATTACATATTTTTTATTAGTAATTCGCCCCCTCGCTCACAAAAAAGTTGGCATGTCCCTGCGTACTTGGCACCACCAATGATGTCACCAAATATATACAAACATTATCCGATTTATGAGAACAGTGCACAGAGACTCTTAGCCTATGCTTCATAAGTACGTGAAGTTGCCCGTTTGTTTATTGTTTCAACATACTAGCTTTGGCCGCCGTATTGGTTTGAGCAAGGAAATAAAAATGACGGTTATATTGATATTTTTCTAGAGATGAATTGATTAAAACAAAACAGACAAATAATATTATAATAAGCTTACACGTTGGGCAATTGCGGAAGCGAATAAAGGAATCAATATTTCACATACGAGTGTTTTACTTATGCGTATCTACTCGAGATAACGCTAATCAGGCGTCACCCCGACCTAAACGAAAGTGCAAGGTTATTTCTACTACAGGTTAGAAAGATCAATGTTAAAAGTTTATCACAAGGAAAATGTCTGCCACTTGAGCGCTGGTATCGCTAATGGATGTAAACTGACCAATCACAAGGCTTTCCTGAATTTTAAGTTACATAAAGTTGATAACTTGAAACGCGAAATAGGCTTATTTTCATTTTGAAACTAAATTAAATTACTTCTGTCATTTGCAAAACTATTTAAATTTAATTTTACTACTGTTTCGTATTTTTCTGGTCCATTAGCGATAGCAGCGAAACTAGCGGCAGAAATTTTCTCTGTGCCAAACTCATTCCTATAAGAAAAAACATTTTCTTCTAACCTATAGTAGAATTACCGGTAACCTAAGTAAAGGTGAATTGTTTCTAGATACGCTTCAACTCGTTTATATTGTTACCCTTGTGTATGTGATACATTGTTTAAAATTTGGTAAAGTAAAAAGTAAGACATTTATCATTAACTTCGCAAAAAAAAAAAATAAAGATGAAAAATAATTAATATCCATATCTGACGTTTTTCTCTCGTAATTGGCGTGTCCCCATCTAATTGGACCAATGATATATCGAGCTCACCGCTACCGAGTGTTTTGATTCGTCTTTAAACAACTACAGTCCGTTCAGAATAAACTGAGCACAGCTTGCAAAGTGCGTGGTATATAAATAAACGCTGTCAACATCTATTGATGTCTACGCTTTTATTGAAGCCAATATGGACAAAATACTCAATAACAATCCTAGATAGTTGTATTTGCCAACTTTATGAGTAAATATTTATCCAAAATTACTAATTTGTTACGCGTGATCTCTTGCGCTGCAGTTAAATGTACAAGGTTCCGGCGTCAGAGATTGTGCCTCAGACGTTCGTAACACTGGAAACAGTTATGTTTAAAACGTTGTGTAATTGATTATTTTACTTATTTATGTATATATATATGTATATACGCGTTCTTGTACATAATCATTACTTTATTTGAATGTAGGCACCAAGTCTTCCACAATACCACAGCTGAAACTCACAATAATGTAATCGAAATAGTGTTGGTAGCAAAAAATGTAATTTATTTCAATGACAAAGAAAATGTAATGTATAATCA